>SJXQ01004956.1:100453-139020 GCA_006408695.1 Aepyceros melampus | reverse complement strand
CAAGAGGCTTTTTAGCTCCTCCTCACTTTCTGCCATAAGGGTGGTGTCATCTGCATATCTGAGATTATTGATATTTCTCCCAGCAATCTTGATTCCAGCTTGTGTTTCTTCCAGTCCAGCATTTCTCATGATGTACTCTGCATAGAAGTTAAATAAGCAGGGTGACAATATACAGCCTTGACGTACTCCTTTTCCTATTTGGAACCAGTCTGTTGTTCCATGTCCAGTTCTAACTGTTGCTTCCTGACCTGCATACAGGTTTCTCAAGAGGCAGGTCAGGTGGTCTGGTATTCCCATCTCTTTCAGAATTTTCCACAGTTTACTGTGATCCACACAGTCAAAGGCTTTGGCATAGTCAATAAAGCAGAAATAGATGTTTTTCTGGAACTCTCTTGCTTTTTCCATGATCCAGCGGATGTTGGCAATTTGATCTCTGGTTCCTCTGCCTTTTCTAAAACCAGCTTGAACATCAGGGAGTTCACGGTTCACATATTGCTGAAGCCTGGCTTGGAGAATTTTGAGCATTACTTTACTAGCACGTGAGATGAGTGCAATTGTGCGGTAGTTTGAGCATTCTTTGGCATTGCCTTTCTTTGGAATTGGAATGAAAACTGACCTTTTCCAGTTCTGTGGCCATTGCTGAGTTTTCCAAATTTGCTGGCATGTTGAGGGCAGCACTTTCATGGCATCATCTTTCAGGATTTGAAATAGCTCTACTGGAATTCCATTGCTTCCACTAGCTTTGTTTGTAGTGATGCTTCCTAAGGCCCACCTGACTTCGTATTCCAGGATGTCTGGCTCTAGGTGAGTGGGAGTGATCACACCTTCATGATTATCTGGGTTGTGAAGATCTTTCTTGAATAGTTCCTCTGTGTATTCTCACCACCTCTTCTTAATATCTTCTTTTTCTTTTAGGTCCATACCATTTCTGTCCTTTATTGAGCCCATCTTTGCATGAAATATTCCCTTGGTATGTCTAATTTTCTTGAAGAGATCTCTAGTCTT
This sequence comes from Aepyceros melampus, assembly GCA_006408695.1. Lineage (NCBI taxonomy): Eukaryota > Metazoa > Chordata > Mammalia > Artiodactyla > Bovidae > Aepyceros > Aepyceros melampus. Next base: position 138,015 of record SJXQ01004956.1, on the reverse strand, counting down.
TCCCATTTTATTATTTTCCTCTACTTATTTGCACTGATCACTGAGGAAGGCTTTCTTATCTCTCCTTGCTGTTCTTTGGAACTTTGCATTCAAATGGGTATATCTTTTTTGTTTCTCCTTTGCTTTTCACTTCTCTTCTTTTCACAGCTATTTGTAAGGCCTCCCCAGACAGCCATTTTGCTTTTTTGCATTTCTTTTTCTTGGGGATGGCCTTGTACAATGTCACAAACCTCCATCCATAGTTCATCAGGCCCTCTGTCTATCAGATCTAGTCCCTTAAATCTATTTCTCACTTCCACTGTATAGTCATAAAGGATTTGATTTAGATCATACCTGAATGGTCTAGTGGTTTTCTCTACTTTCTTCAATTTAATCTGAATTTGGCAATAAGGAGTTCATCATCTGAGCCACAGTCAGTTCCCTGGCTTGTTTTTGCTGACTGAATAGAGCTTCTCCATCTTTGGCTGCAAAGGATATAATAAATCTGATTTTGGTGTCGATCATCTGGTGATGTCCATGTGTAGAGTCTTCTCCTGTGTTGTTGGAAGAGGATGTTTGCCATGACCAGTGCGTTCTCTTGGCAAAATTATATTAGCCTTTGCCCTGCTTCATTCCGTATTCCAAGGCCAAATTTGCCTGTTATTTCAGGTGTTTCTTGATGTCCTACTTTTGCATTCCAGTCCCCTATAATGAAAAGAACATCTTTTTGGGGTGTTAGTTCTAAAAGGTCTTGTAGGTCTTCATAGAACCATTCAACTTCAGCTTCTTCAGCATTACCAGTCGGGGCATAGACTTGGATTACCATGATATTGAATGGTTTGCCTTGGAAACGAACAGAGATCATTCTGTCATTTTTGAGACTGCATCCAAGTACTGCATTTTGGACTCTTTTGTTGACTATGATGGCTACTCCATTTCTTCTAAGGGATTCCTGCCCACAGTAGTAGATATAATGGTCATCTGAGTTAAATTCACCCATTCCAGTCCATCTTAGTTCGCTGATTTCTAGTTCAGATGGTCTCATTTCAGGGAACTTTTCCTCGCTTTTCCCTCCAGCTGCCCCAGCCCACTCCCAGCCTGACTCGTGGCTGAGTATGCACACATTTGGAGAGTAGCAACACTTCTAGCCAGGAAGTGAATATATATTATCAATACATATATATGCATGTGTTTGGTGGGGGGGGGGTAGTTGCTCAGTCATGTCTGATTCTTTGTGGACTGTAGCCCACCAGGCTACAGTATGTGGAATCTTCCAGGCAAGAATATTGGAGTGGGTTGCCATTCCCTTCTCCCATGGAATCTCCTGGACCCAGGGATCGAACCCTGGTCTCCTGCATTGCAGGCAGATTCTTTACTGTCTGAGTCACCAGGGAACATTCACACATATGTGTGTGTGTATATATATATATATATATATATATATATATATATGTCTGTGTATGTGTGTGTATACATCAGTTCAGTTCAGTTCAGTCGCGCAGTCGTGTCCGACTCTTTGCGACCCCATGAATCGCAGTACGCCAGGCCTCCCTGTACATCACCAACTCCCAGAGTTCACTCAGACTCACGTCCATTGAGTCCATGATGCCATCCAGCCATCTCATCCTCGGTCGTCCCTTTCTCCTCCTGCCCCCAATCCCTCCCAGCATCAGGGTCTTTTCCAATGAGTCAACTCTTCGCATAAGGTGCCCAAAGTACTGGAGCTTCAGTTTTAGCATCATTCCTTCCAAAGAAATCCCAGGGTTGATCTCCTTCAGAATGGACTGGTTGGATCTCCTTGCAGTCCAAGGGCCTCTCAAGAGTCTTCTCCAACACCACAGTTCAAAAGCATCAATTCTTCGGCGCTCAGCCTTCTTCACAGTCCAACTCTCACATCCATACATGACCACAGGAAAAACCATAGCCTTGACTAGACGGACCTTAGTCGGCAAAGTAATGTCTCTGCTTTTGAATATACTATCTAGGTTGGTCATAACTTTTCTTCCAAGGAGTAAGCGCCTTTTAATTTCATGGCTGCAGTCACCATCTGCAGTGATTTTGGAGCCCAAAAAAACAAAGTCTGACACTGTTTCTACTGTTTCCCCATCTATTTCCCATGAAGTGATGGGGCCAGATGCCATGATCTTCGTTTTCTGAATGTTGAGCTTTAAGCCAACTTTTCCACTCTCCTCTTTCACTTTCAACAAGAGGCTTTTTAGCTCCTCCTCACTTTCTGCCATAAGGGTGGTGTCATCTGCATATCTGAGATTATTGATATTTCTCCCAGCAATCTTGATTCCAGCTTGTGTTTCTTCCAGTCCAGCATTTCTCATGATGTACTCTGCATATAAGTTAAATAAGCAGGGTGACAATATACAGCCTTGACGTACTCCTTTTCCTATTTGGAACCAGTCTGTTGTTCCATGTCCAGTTCTAACTGTTGCTTCCTGACCTGCATACAGATTTCTCAAGAGGCAGGTCAGGTGGTCTGGTATTCCCATCTCTTTCAGAATTTTCCACAGTTTACTGTGATCCACACAGTCAAAGGCTTTGGCATAGTCAATAAAGCAGAAATAGATGTTTTTCTGGAACTCTCTTGCTTTTTCCATGATCCAGCGGATGTTGGCAATTTGATCTCTGGTTCCTCTGCCTTTTCTAAAACCAGCTTGAACATCAGGGAGTTCATGGTTCACATATTGCTGAAGCCTGGCTTGGAGAATTTTGAGCATTACTTTACTAGCATGTGAGATGAGTGCAATTGTGCGGTAGTTTGAGCATTCTTTGGCATTGCCTTTCTTTGGAATTGGGATGAAAACTGACCTTTTCCAGTCCTGTGGCCACTGCTGAGTTTTCCAGAATTGCCTGCAAATTGAGTGCATCACTTTCACAGCATCATCTTTCAGGATTTGAAACAGCTCAGCTGGAATTCCATCACCTCCACTAGCTTTGTACATACAGAATTCATATGGGCTTCCCTGGTGGTACAGCAGTAAAGAATCTGCCTGCCAATAAAGGAGACCAGGGTTCAATCCCTGGGTCAGGAGGATCTCCTAGAGAAGGAAATGGCAACCCATTCCAGTATTCTTCCCTAGGATATCCCATGGACAAAGGAAGCTGGTGGGCTACAGCCCATGGAGTCTAAGAGTCGGACACAACTTAGCAACTAAACAATAAAACAACATTATATGACGTGACATTGTACAGGAGGTAGTGATCAAGACCATCCCCAAGAAAAAGAAATTAAAAAAAAGAATGGTTGTCTGAAGAGGCCTTACAGATAGCTGAGAAAAGAAGAGAAGTTAAAGGCAAAGGAGAAAAGGAAAGATACATCCATTTGAATGCAGAGTTCCAAAGAATAACAAGGAGAGAGAAGAAAGCCTTCCTTAGTGATCAAAGCAAAGAAATAGAGGGAAAGAGTAGAATGGAAAAAAATGAGATCTCTTCAAGAATATTAAAGACACCAAGGGAACATTTCTTGCAAAGATGGGCTCAATAAAGTACAGAAATGGTATGGACCTAACAGAAGCAGAAGATATTAAGAAGAGGTGGCAAGAATACACAGAAGAACTATACAAAAATGATCTTCATGACTCAGATAACCACGATGGTGTGACCACTCACCTAGAGCCAGACATTCTGGAATGTGAAGTCAGATGGGCCTTAAGAAGCATCACTACAAACAAAGCTAGTGGAGGTGATGGAATTCCAGTTGAACTATTTCAAATCCTAAAAGATGATGCTGTGAATGTGCATATGCCAGCAAATTTGTAAAACTCAGCAGTGGCCACAGAACTGGAAAAGGTCAGTGTTCATTCCAATTCCAAAGAAAGGCAATACCAAAGAATGTTCAAACTACCACACAATTGCACTCATCTCATACGCTAGCAAAGTAATGCTCAAAATTTTCCAAGCCACAAACTGTGGAAAATTCTGAAAGAGATGGGAATACCAGACCACCTGACTTGCCTCCTGAGAAATCTGTATTCAGGTCAAAAAGCAACAGTTAGAACTGGACGTGGAAAACAGACTGGTTCAAAATAGGAAAAGGAGTATGTCAAGGCTGTATATTGCCACCCTGCTTATTTAACTTACACGCAGAGTACATCATGTGAAATGCTGGGCTGGATGAAGAACAAGCTGGAATCAAGATTGCCGGGAGAGATATCAATAACCTCAGATATGCAGATGAAATTCCAGTTGAGCTGTTTCAAATCCTGAAAGATGATGCTGTGAAAGTGCTACACTCAATATGCCAGCAAATCTGGAAAACTCAGCAGTGGCCACAGGACTGGAAAAGGTCAGTCTTCATTCCAATTCCAAAGAAAGGCAATGCCAAAGAATGCTCAAACTACCGCACAATTGCACTCATCTCACATGCTAGTAAAGTAATGCTCAAAATTCTCCAAGCCAGGCTTCAGCAATATGTGAACCATGAACTCCCTGATGTTCAAGCTGGTTTTAGAAAAGGCAGAGGAACCAGAGATCAAATTGCCAACATCCGCTGGATCATGGAAAAAGCAAGAGAGTTCCAGAAAAACATCTATTTCTGCTTTATTGACTATGCCAAAGCCTTTGACTGTGTGGATCACAATCAACTGTGGAAAATTCTGAAAGAGATGGGAATACCAGACCACCTGACCTGCCTCTTGAGAAATGGAAGTACTGGAGTGGATTGCCGTCTCCTTCTCCAGGGGAATCTTCCTGACCGAGGGATTGAACCCAAGTCTGGGGCATTGTAGACAGACGCTTTACCGTCTGAGCCACCAGGGAAGTCCTAACATATTTGTGGTATCATTAAATATTAAAATGTCAGATTTCAATGTTCATACTTGTTTGGTACAGACTAGCATAGTAGGATGATCGAATAAAGAGTTTAAGCGTAAACATACATTATATTGGAATAAGATTCTATAGAAATGCAAGTTCAAGGACAAAGAGATCGATGAAGTGGGAAATGTCTGGACCCATTTTTGGACGGTGTGGGTCTTGAAGGGAACCCTCTCTCCGAGTTCCTTAACTTAACCTTGAAATGATCTTTCTTCAAAGAGTTGTCTTCAATCCATGCCAATTTTATTATTAGGAGTTGTTCTAGAAATCTTAAAACGTTGTTTTTTAATTTCTCAGAATGTTAGTCCCCTAGTTCACCCGGGCTTAGTTTGAATATTCAGCCTCAAATTAAATCTCCCACTCCTTTGCTCCCCTCCGAAAGCCTCGACCGTACTGGACTAGGTGAGAATCGCAAATGAAGAGAGAGTCTGTGTGGCTGACTAACGACTAAGCTGGGTGCCTGCGGAGGCGCTCAGGTTCGCGGCTGGCAGACAGGTAATCCCTTTGGGTCAGTCCAAAGCCTCGCGACCCCTCCAGACTGCTGCAGCGCCTGTAGAAGCTCTACGATCACTCGGAGGGTAAGCCGGATTCAGTCTCCGGGGGCCGACCCTGGATGGTGGGGCTGCATCCGGAGTTTGTCATCCAGGAGGCAATGATTGACCCCTACTGGCTGCAGGAACAAAAAGGCAAAGGAAAGAAGTGCGGGAATCTCTACCCAACTATCCCAGCTAATCCCGCTTGAGTTGCTCCAGGCTGCTGGCGCCAAGAATGCAGTCTGAGCTGCCCAGGTCCTCGCGTCCGAGTCTCCAGTCTTGCGCTCCCGCGAGCTCCCCCACCCCGACTCACCCTGTGGGGCTCGGACTGCGCTCATTATTCCGACTCCAGGGAACAGGAGGCCGCGTGGATCAGGCCCGCCGCCCTCAGCCTGGCCCCTTCCTGCCGGCCGCTGCGGTAATCTGGAGGCTCCGCGCCTGCCCAGCTCTAGCTCTGCGTGCCTGGGTGAACTCCGGCCGCGCGCTTCCTCTCCAATCCCTCTCCGCCTGCCGCGCGCTGCAACCTGGAGAAGAGAGAACAGAGGCCCGAGCGTCCAGCTTCTGCCTCAAAATAGCCGAGCAGGCCACCCCGACCGCCGACGTCCCGTGTGTCCTCTGTTTTCACCGGCTGCTGACTTTCGGATACCGGACCTAGAGGATGTGGAGCGCCCCGAGACCCTTGCTCTTTCCTCGTGCCGCGATGCCAACCGTCATCCGAACACTGCGCACTTCGACCGCGGCTGGGTCGTCGGAAACCTCGGGAGCGGAAACCCTAAATCCAAGTCACCGACTCCGCTTCATTGATCCGCATGGGCAGTTACCTGGGCAAGCTGGGTCTTTCGCCATCATCCCCAGCAGAAGGGCGCACAGACTTGTCGGTGAGGCCAGTGAACCGCCGGCCAACTCAGTCCCTTCATCAAGTCTACCGGTTCAGCACGTCCATCGTGCCCACCCTGCCCCTCGACACAGACCTGCGAGGAGGCCGCCGGACTGGGTTCCTATTAACCCCACCGCGTGGATGGTCAGTGAGGCTTGGAGGCGCTTTCCCATGAAGAGATGCCAGAATTCCATCATGGGGCCTCTTCCCTCAGACTGGTGGGAAGGTTACTTCAAGCGGAGTATCTGGTCTCTGCGGCACTCCAGGGCAATATGGAGCCCGGTGTCCATCAAGATCGTTCCTCCTGAGCGGACAGTGCCCCCCTCTGCTTCCCCAGGAGAGGTAATCAACTCTGCAGGGTCTTCGCCTTTTGAGAGGCTCCCAGACCCCTGTGCAAAGGAAACGGTGCTGAGGGCCCTCAGGGAGTGCAAGAAGGGGAAAGTGAGGTTGGAAGAACCACTGTTTCATGAGAGTTTTGACTGTAAGAGAAGTATTCCAGAGACCAGACCATCTGCATTTAAACCTCTGGTGAAAGAGGGAATCCTCACTTCTTTTGTGCCCAGGCCTGGGCCTCTGAAGAGAAGCCTCAACTCTTGGAGCTCAGATCACAGCTTGAATAAGAGGCCCAGTTGTTCCTCCATGGACTTCTTGACCAGCACACACACAGGGGACCCCCTTAACTCCAAAAGAAATGCTATCACTAGCTCTTTCAGCTCTTCTCAAGGTTTCTCGGAACCTTGGAAGAAAAGTATTTCCAGTGCATTACTCCAGATACCAGAGTGGCCAGTAAGAAAGAAAGAAAAAGGTCATCAGTCTCGCCCTCCAGTCCCACTGGTATCAGACAAGTCCCCAGAAACATCTGGAAGCTCTGGACAGCAAAATCAGATTCCACTGCTTCCATCTAGCCCTGAAAACCTGCTGTCTCTCACTCCACCTCCCCAGCTTGGTCATCCAGTCCCTGAAGACCTGGCCTTAGGGGAGAAAGCTGGACTCCAATTGAGCAACAAAGCCAGAGAGAATACAACTGAGATCACCACAGACTCTGAGTCTAGGTCTACTATTCAGCCTTCCCTACTCTCACTCTGCCTTCTGCAGGCACAGCTCCAACCCAGGGCACTGATCCTCAGTTAGAAAGTTTAAATAAGTTGCAGAAGTCTCCAGGTCCACCGGCCTTCCCACAACCCACTGGAGAGGTAATCAATGCAGTCCACTCACCTCTGACAACAGCAAGCCTGCCAGCCCCATTTGGGTGCTCACAGTCAGAGCCTCTTTCAGGCATCTCTTTGGACTCAAAACTCCCAGCTACTTTCATTCATCTGACCCCTGTTTCTCCCACATCACCAGTCACTGGCACCATACAGCTACCTTTGACTTCTCAGGCTGCCGTGCACATGGACTCATCTGCTGTTATCCCTACAGCCCCCACTACACAAAGTGCTTCGTTTAGACTGATGAGCAGCCCAGCTCCCCATTCGCCTGCATCTGTGCCTCCTGTTGCAGCTTCTGCTGACCATATGTCAAAACCGATTTTGGGGCTCCCACCCAATAGTGAGACTGGGACCTCCTTATACTCTAGAATTTCAGTCACAGCTGCTCCATCTTCAGCTCCGGGTACCTTAACTCCCACTTTCAGGCCTATCTTTGGCAGTGTAAGACCACTTAAAACTATGCCCATGATAGCTCCTTTCTCTTTCAAGCAGGCCTCTCCTCCACCTACCCCTGCTTCTACCCATCTCTTCCATGGTCTGGTCAAAGCTACCTCTGTAGTCATGTCCACCACACCAGCCAGCACATCCAAAGACTCTTTTAAGCCACCTTTGGATTTTGGTGTAGTGAATGTTACCAGTACCATGAGCAACACTTACTCCATCCCTTCCACTTGCCACACTTTCCTTCTTGGGGCTGCCTGTGCCTTCAAGGCCAGTTTCTCCCCAGCTGCAGGCTTCATTTTGCCACCATGCCAACGTCCTACCATCCCTACTGTACACACAGTCACTATCTTTAGCCAGGTTCTTCCCAGTGCTGTCCAAATATCCCCTACCAGGAGCACTGCCAATTTTAGGGCTAGCTCTCTGTCCACTTCAGCCCTAGGAAATTCAACCAGCCTGCCTTGTCATCCAGGATCTCCAGTTCAACCTCAACATTCACAATTCCCCTGGGGTCAGGCCCAAGGCCACCTTTTCCACTATCCCTAGGAGCAACTCCCCAGCCTACATTTGGGATTGCATATGGGCAGAAGCAAGGAGACCCCCAACCAGCCCTTGGCCCAAGCTTCAGTAGCTCTCTCATTTTTGGAAACTCAACAGTGGCATCCTCAATCCCAGCACAAACTCTGACTCAGCCATCCTTCAACAGTCCCACTCAGTCAGCCTTTGGAGGTTTGGCACCATCAGCCTCCACCTTTTGCATCCCTAGCAACCTCCGGCCAGATGTTAACAACACTCCAATAGCTTTTCCCTTTGGTCAGGCTAATACAAATGGTTTTGGAGTTGTTACCCCAACCCACCGAACTGGGGCTTGTGGCTCAGTGTTTGGTAGCACAGCCCCAAGACCTTTTGACTTTGGGGGATTAGTAACCCCTATGGACTGTGGTGAAACTGGGGTCAGTGTGACTGCTCCAGACATGAGTTCCAACTCCAGAGCATTCAGCACTGGAGCAGTGCCAAGTGGGACAACTAGCACCATCACACCCTTGGGTAAAGGCTGGGGCTCAAAAAACCAGGGCCTGACCAGCCAGGGCACACCTTTTGCCTTGGGGAGGGCCAACATTTCTGCAAGAAAAACTATGTTTAGGGGCCCTTCCTTGGATCCCTTTGCTCAGAGCACTCCTGTCCTTGGACCAGTTAAGGCAGGCAGCAGTTTTGGCTTTGGGATGCATTCTTCACCTCCCCAGGGCTCTGTTGGAAAAGGATCTTTCAGATCGCCAACCTCATCCTTTTCCACTGGCACAAAATCAAAAACCTCAAGGAACAGGGAGCAAGGGCATTCTCGAAGGCATCATTCCCATAAGAAATAACCTGTGTTCCTTGCCATTCATACTGTGATGTGGACCTCAGTGTAGTGAATTGCCTCTGCATCTTCTAAGTCTCTACAGCAAAAATACTCAAGATCTAAGGTGGAGCTTTGCACATTCTACCTTGTGGTCCTAATCTGCATTCTAGAAGACAATGAAAGACTAAAGTATCAGTGATAATAGCAGAATGGAACTGAGTGGAACTAAATCTTTGGAACTGAACAGAGCCTTGCCTTCCCCTCCCTGCCCATTTCTTTCTGTGTTAAGGATGAGCTCAATCAGAACACTGCCTCCTGCTTTTTTTCTGGGAACAGACATGACAGAGAGGCAACAAATACAGCCCTCTTGCAACTCTGGAAGGTGGAATAGATTCTTTCTAAATCTCAGCCGCCTTTTATTTGGCCCAAAGAAGTGGTTCCTTTATCTGATTCCCTAGGGCAACCGAGTCCTCATTTCTCTCACCTTTGTTCCTCAACTGGTTTCAGAGAAGCTTTTATTTTTGTTAATTTTTATATATTTTTGGAGACGCTTTTAATGCAGTTTGACCTTGAATCCAACTTTTCCTTGAGGATCAGTGGTTAACCCATGAGAGTGCTCATAGGAGGGTTGGGGAGAAAAAGACCAGTGGTGCAATCTTGCTTCTGCTCTTTACACTATAGGTCATAATTTCTCCAGTATGAGCCAGAAATGCTCAGTTAGGGAACCAAAGCTTACATTTCATTTTTTCTTTTAATTTGTATAATACCTTATATAGTTACCCTTTACATTCACATCTCTCCTAGCTGGGGTAGGTAGTGCAGTAAAACTCTTCGACCTGAGGAATAAAAGAGAAAAAGTACATAACCAATGTGAGGTCTATGAGTAAGCCTCAACATATTCCTTAGCACTTATCATCCTAATTAAAAAAAAAAAAAAGGCAAGAATGACTCCCTGAATACATCTATCTCCTGCTTTATGGATACCTTGAAAGAGACATAATTGGAAAAATGAACAATCTTAAATTGGTTGATACAATAAAAGTAAATTGTTGACATGAGTTTATGGTATAGGAATTACTATCCAACTCACGTCTATTCTGAGGCGGTGAGATACTAAAAAACTTGCCTAATCTCAAACAGTAAAGGTTAATTTGGGACTTAAACCCTCTTGACTCCAAAGTCTGTGCTCACTTATCCCTCCCTACAGCAAATCATCAAAGTTAGAACTCTAACCTAGGTATATATGACTCTAAATATTCATGCTATTTCACCTTTTAAAGACATTCCACAATCCAGGATTGCTGTCTTATAGAGTGGGACAGGATAGGAGAAAAAGTATGAGACCTTTTCTACTACTCTTTACATGATAATTTAGAATTTATATAGTGATGGCTATAAGCCCTGTATTGTGCTTTGCACCAGACATTCGGAGGAGATGGAAACTCCTGCTTTAGAGATAATAGTTTAGCCGGTTGATTGGTCAGTAGCCAGTGATTTCAAAACATGACAAAAGCTCGGGGAATATAAGCAGAAGACAGAAGTTCATCTTACCAAAGAAGTCTTTGAACTAGATTTCTGTTTTAAGGTGTGTATTCTGGGAGTAAACTGGGGAAGGTTATCACAGACCACACAAAAAATACCTGCACAGGATCATCCAGAAAACGGAGTAGATCTGTTGGGATAACTGTTCAAGGAGTCTGACAAGCTTTGGGAGAAGCAGGGGCAGATTATAGATATGCTATAAACCATGTCCAGCGGTGTGGATAGGGTTCCAAATACAATGGAGAATCCTGGAAAGATTTTAAGTTAGGAAAAACACAATTTGGGTTTATATTGCTCTAGTTGCCCTGTGAGGAAGGAATCAAATGGAGACAGACTGGAGGCTGGAAATGTGTGGTAGACTGTAGAGACACCAACAGAGGTAATTGCCTGATTAACAATCACAATCAGAATAGTTTGAGCCAGGCCCCAAAGAAGTACAGTTCACTGAGGCCAAATTTTTTTTTCTCTTTTTCTTTCCTAACTCCAAGATAGGGTAAGAGTGAAATAGGAACAGTGTGAAGATTTAAAAAATCAATTGTAGTTTTTGGTTGTTTCGGGGTTTTGTGCTCATTTCTCTCCCGGCATTCCCAGCCTCCTGCCCCCAAGAATTTGAAGAAACCATTTTATTTAATTTTATTTAATTGGGTGAAGAGGAACAGGTCATGCATCAGGTGACTGGTTAGCTCAGTTGGTTAGAGTGTGGTGCTAATAATGCCAAGGTCATGGATTCAATCCCTGTACGGGCCAACTGGCATGAGGTGATATTTTTGTTACATTTACACACAGATGAGAATTCTGGTCTCATATCCACTGGGGTGTCACAATTATTGTCCGAGAGATAAAGCTGGTTGAAATCCTTGATTTTCCCGAAGGTAGAAGTCCTGTAAAGAATCTTTAAATAATCTGTCTGCAAGGCAGAAGACCCAGGTGCCATCCCTGCCTGGAGAAGGGAATGACAACCCACTCCAGTGTTTTTTCCTGGACAGTCCCAAGGACAGAGAAGCCTGGCGGGCTACAGTCCATGAGTCGTGAAGAGTCAGACACGATTGAGGGACTAAGCGCAACACATTGAACCCCATCTACAGGGCGAAAGGATAGCAATGAGTGACCAGCAAGGAAAGTAAAGTGGCTCTTGGCATGTTTTTCCACTGGATAACTGATTCTGCAAAGAAACTGAACTTCTTGTACTATATTCATCTATAAGTAAACTGTGAAACCATTGACACTTTCTACACTTCCACACTTAGGTTTTAACTAGTTCAGCAAAGGATGAAACAATGTTTTTAAAATGACAGGTGAAAAAAAAGTATTAATATCAACACAGCAGTAAAGAAAAGTGAAAGTTGGACAGCAGCCCGCCAAGCTCCTCTCTCTATCGAATTATCCAGGTAGAATGGGAAGTCATTCCCTTCTCCAGGGTATCTTCCCCACCCAGAGATGGAACGGCGGCTTCCCACATTGCATTGCAGTCAGATCTTTACCATCTGAACCACCAGCTAAAAACAGCTTCTTTAATCGTCTCTTTAGCAAAGAGCCAAAGATCTGTCTAGTCAAAGCTATGGTTTTTCCAGCAGTCATGTTTGGGTGTAAGAGTTGGACTACAAAGAAAGCTGAGCATGGAAGAACTGATGCTTTTGAAGTGTGGTGTTGGGAAGACTCTTGAGAGTCCCTTGGACTGCAAGGAGATCCAACCAGTCAATCCTAAAAGAAATCAACCCTGAATATTCATTGGAAGGACTGATGCTGAAGGTGAAACTCCAATACTTTGGCCACCTGATGTGAAGAACTGACTCATTGGAACTGACTCTGATGCTGGGAAAGATTGAAGGCAGGAGAAGTGGACAAGAGGATGAGATGGTTGGATGGCATCACCAACTCGATGGACATTAGTTTGAGCAAGCTCTAGGAGTTGATGAAGGACAGGGAAGCCTGACGTGCTGCAGTCGAGGGGGTCGCAAGGAGTTGGACACGACTGAATGACTGAACTGAACTTAACTGAATTGTCTCTTTATAAGAGGGAAACAGCTGTCAATGGCCAAACCTGGAACACTTAGAACTACAAATAATACGATTTGGGATTATAATCCAAACTGCAGTGTAAAATACATATTCATAAATCCATACTGATATAAATAAATGATTGAAAAATAAGTCAGTGAATACAGCAGAAAGGATGCTTTTTCTTTAAGAAAGAATTCCAACCTAAGTAAGTAAATAATCTCCGACCCACCCAAGACCCATCCATGGAGCTTAATTCCTTCCCTTCTGGAATATGGGCCATACTCAGTGACTAGCTTCTAAATAGTCCAATTATTGTTAGTTGCTCAGTCATGTCTGACTGTTTACGACCTCATGGACTGTAGCCTGCCAGGCTCCTCTGTCCAAAAGATTCTCCAGTCAAGAATACTGGAGTGGGTTGCCATTTCCTTCTCCAATAGTCCAGTACGAAGTAGGAAAACATAAGAACTTCAAAAGGGAGGAAAATGGCAAATACTACCTTAAAAATGATCAAAGTTGCCATCACCAATGGTAAGCCATGCTCTTATCATGTAACATCTGATGTAAAGTGATGGGACAAGTGCTTTATCTCTTTGTTCTCTCCCCAAAAGCTATAACCTCAAGCTGTCACATGAAAAATATCAAACAAACCTAGACTGGAAGATAGTCAAGTATCTATAAAAATACATCATCCACACCAAGAAACAGTCACAGACCAGGGGAGGTTGAATACAACGTGGGATCTTGGTGGTGTTGGGCGGTGTCGTGGAGGGGACGTGGGGGAGTAGGGGGTGGAGTAGGAAGGACATTATGTAAGAACAGGTGTTATATAGACAAAGTGAAGAGTTTAGTTATTAGTAAAATATCAACATTGGCTTCTTAGTTTTAACAAAGCTCCCATGGTAATGTAAGAAGCTAATATTAAAGGAAACTGGGTAATGGCTATAAGGAAATTCTGTTGTCTTTGCAACTTTTCAAAAATCACTTCAAAATAAAAATTTAATTTTCAAAATTCTCATATAAAGCAGGTCTTTTTTTGCCACCACTTAAATCAGCATCAACACAAATGCCTGATTGAGAGTAGGTCTATGATAGGTAGTTGTTAAAAGCTGAAGGAATGTGATTGATGTCTTCTTTTGGTGAGGGACACACAGAGATGTTTACATGGTGATATGTGCAAGATGGTGTATTCTTGTCCTGTAGAATATTCTCCCATAGTCCCATTCCCATACTGAAATGCAAACCAGACAAATAACATTCATCTTCAACCTATAAAATACATCTGAAATGGAGCTATATGGTTTATGTTGAACTTGAAGCTCAGTGGGCTTCTCTCACAAAGTTTCAGACCACACCTGAAATGTTTTCTTTCCCGGCTTGACCCTAAAATATTTCCACTTGTGTCAATAAACATCTTAACCACTTCTCTTTGTTACATCTTGCCTGGCAAAACAGGTTATCTATCACACAGTGGCCCCTTTATAAAATCCAAGTTTTTCAGACAGAACAATGCTCAGTGCAATGTTTTCTGTGGAGCCTTCACAGAGCTCATACTTTTGTCAGGCAATATTAATCACTCCTTCTTTTTTGAACTTGAATAATTCCGATTACATTAATGCTGAGTGGGTTTTTCCCTTTTATTTTTACTATTTTAACAAAGTTTTTAAAAGGATGGAAAGCAAAGCACTGTGAGTGAAATATTCTACAAGAGAAATATTCAAAATTATTAGATTGGGGGGGTTGCAACCAAGGAAACTAGAATGCCATTTTATTAGACTTGAACACCTAAGCTGGGGGTGATGTTTCTGTGGTGTAGTGGTCAGCACATTTGCTTTATACACATAAAGGTCCCCAGTTAAAAACCAGGCGGGAACAGCTCATTCTTCTGGTATTTGTCACCTTACTGAAGTACAAAACTTTCCTTTGTAGTCTACTGCCTCATGAACGGAGAAAGCAATGGCACCCCACTCCAGTATTTTGCCTGGAAAATCCCATGGATGGAGGAGCCTGGGGGCTGCAGTCCATGGGATCTTGAAGAGTCAGACACGACTGAGCGACTTCCCTTTCACTTTTCACTTTCATGCTTTGGAGAAGGAAATGGCAACCCACTCCAGTGTTCTTGCCTGGAGAACCCCAGGGATGGGCGAGCCTGGTGGGCTGCCGTCTATGGGGTCGCACAGAGTCAGACACGACTGAAGCGACTTAGCAGCAGTAGCAGCAGCAGCCCTCATGAAGGTTCACAACTTCAAAACAAAGATTTTCCAATGTATGCTCACAACTACAGCCTTTTAAAGTACTTACTGCATTTTGACATTTCTTTACCTTCCTCTGACTCCAACTCCAACAAATTCACATGTGTGAATATTATCTGGATTATCTCCTTCCAGTCTGTGGCTAGTATTTTTCTCTCTTAGTGTACTTCTGAGGAAAAAGGGGTTCAGTTTTTGTAAGATACAGTGTAGCTTAGTCCTGTCTAACATATACTTGCTCATCTCAAAGGCATGGGAGTATTTTGCTATATTTTCTTCAAAAGGCTTTATTGTTTTCACTTTCACTCTTGACCTACTGGCAATGACTTGAAATGCAAGCCACTGGCCTGTAAACAATTGAGGTACGCCTGCCACAATTACATGTGAAGAGCTGACTCATTGGAAAAGACTCTGATACTGGGAGGGATTGGGGGCAGGAGGAGAAGGGGATGACAGAGGATGAGATGGCTGATGGCATCACTGACTCAATGGACGTGAGTCTGAGTGAACTCCGGGAGCTGGTGATGGACAGGGAGGCCTGGCGTGCTGCGATTCATGAGGTCGCAAAGAGTCGGACACGACTGAACGACTGAACTGAATTGAACTGAACTGACCACAATTACAAATGAATTATTGAATGAATACAATCAAACAAGAATCTAAAACCAACAACTGAAAAGCAAAAGGGGATGTTTCCAGATGTCTTCCATCTCTGGCATTTCTTTTCCTACCCAGAAATATTTTCAAAAACCTTCAATATAAAATTTGTGTGTGGAGAAGGTGGGAAAGAATAGAGGAGGAGATGGAAGCAATGAATCAGAAGTTTCCCATTCCCAGAAACTGCATGGAGATCTTGTATCTGGTGAAGATCATTGTTTAACCTCACAGTCCTTTCCTTTTTCTCCTAGTTCCCCCTTGTCGGAGTTTGTACCCCCATCAGTACTCTCAGGGAATTATTCTGCAGTCTGCCTGGATCAAAGTGTCTCTGCTTTGCAATCTTTGGATATTTTGGCCTTAATCTATGAAGTTACCGTTTGAGAGTTTGCAATGAGTGCTCCAACAGTTACTGGAAACCACTGTTGTTGTTTGTATAATCCCCACAACCAGTCTTAATTCTTTTTTGCATCCTAGAATATTTACCACACATGATGGTCAATAAATATTTGTGAATGGATCAATGAACACTCAATTTCTTTTTTCTACTATTGTGAAAGTCAAAAGAATAGAGTTGGACACCAAAGATGCTGATGGCTGCAGGAACTCCTAGAACCAGAAAGCAAAACTTTTATTCCTACTGTGTCTCTCCTGCACCCTCTGCCGCCAAGAAAATAAATATTTAAAAAACCCAGGTCCCTTTTCAAAAAGCAGTCTAAAAGGCTGAATTTGGAGCTGAGAAGTGCATTAGAAAAAAAACAAAACTGTTTTTCCTCCTGTGTGTCTTCTTCACTACTCACACAGAACACTTTACTTCAGAGAAGTCTGGCCAGTAAATTGTGGGAGTACTCCACCACCACCACCACCAAGTAATTCTGCAACACTAGCTGTGTGTCCTACAGTTTAACTCAATGCTGACATTATTTTTCTGGAGATAGCATCACATCCCACATGTTACAAGATTAGTCCCTTTAGACTACTCCCATTTCAGATGCCAATAGTACATAGTAGGTCCTTTTGTTATCCCAACACATAAACAGATGGTACATTTCAATAGATTGTTGGAAACTAAAAGTCAAATAAATATGCTAAATTCAAACACAGACACACAGTAAGAGACATAGGATGTCTTCAACAGACTAATTAGTAGACTCTATAGAAACTGAAAAAAGAAATGATAAACTTGAAGGAAGGCCTAGAAACTACCCAAGTTGAAACATCAAGGGAAAAGAAAGAGCACTTAAGAATTATTGATTAATATATTTGTAATCAGAATCTCAGAAGGTGAAAAGAGAGAAAAGAGCAGAAAAAATATTGGGAGAGTTAATGACTAAGTATTTTCCCAAGATAATGAAATACAGATATTCCTCACTTTTCAAAAGTTCACTTTGCTGCCACTTCATTTTTTGGAAAGACCTGCATTATTTCTGTTTTGCATCCTTGGTAGCTCAGGCAGTAAAGTGTCTGTCTACAATGCGGGAGACCTGGGTTCGATCCCTGGTTTGGGACGATCCCCTGGAGAAGGAAATGGCAACCCACTCTATATTCATGCTTGGAAAATCCCATGGACCGAGGAGCCTGGTGGACTACAGTCCATGGAGTGGCAGAGTTGGACACGACTGAATGACTTCACTAACTATTGTAGAGGCTGAGCTCACCGGGAGCAGCCAGGGTGTAATTGCCAAGTTCCTCCCCCAGGAACTATAACCCAGCATCTCAGTATAAAGGCTGCTGCTGCTAAGTCACATCAGTCGTGTCCGACTCTGTGTGACCCCAGGAATGGCAGCCCACCAGTCTCCCTCGTCCCTGGGGTTCTCTAGGCAAGAACACTGGAGTGGGTTGCCATTTCCTTCTCCAATGATGAAAGTGAAAAGTGAAAGGGAAGTCGCTCAGTCGTGTCTGACTCTTTGCGATCCCAAGGACTGCAGCTTACCAGGCTCCTCCATCCATGGGATTCTCCAGGCAAGAGTATTGGAGTGGGGTGCCATCACACCACAGCTTTAAACTGTGTCTATAAGCATCTGTGCTTTATTTCCACTTATTTTGTGCATCTGTATGCAAGAAATGTGCTAAGGTAATCGCTTCTTCATGCCAATTCAACTTGTGAAATGTTTCATAGGAAAATTTCCACTCTGTGTTTGGATGGCATCACCAATTTGATGGACATGAGTTTGAGCAACCTCCGGGAGTTGGTGAAAGACAGGGAAGCCGGGAAGCCTGGTGTGCTGCAGTCAATGGGGTCACAAAGAGTCAGACACGACTGAACAGCTGAACTGAACTGAACTACTTTCTGTTAGTGGAGGAAACCTCTACATCAAACCTCAGCTCCAAGGTCAGAGAATTCCAAGCTATACCTAGCTAGTTAGCTATGTATCCAAAACAGCAGAATTTTCATCAGATTAGGTATGCCAGAAGATAATGGGATAATATTTGAAAGTGATGAGAGGCTAATTTTGTAAAATCTGTAAACCCAGAATTCTCTACCAAGCAAAAAATATTTTCCAGAACGGAATAAGAAATAAAAGTTTCCTGACAAACAAAAACCGGGGTGCGTTTCTATCAGACCTGCAAAATAGGAAATGTTATAAGCTGGGCTCAGGAAGAGGAAATACAAAGTAATGAATACCCGCAGAAATGGATACAATAGAGATACATATAAGGAATATTTTTCCCAATTTTAATCACTCTAAAAATGACCGACTGCATTAAACAAAAGTAGTAGTGACATACCGTACAGCTATAGCATACATGAAAGCAAAATCTGTGGCAGCAATGACACACAATATAGGAGGAAGTATATTATTGCAAGCTTCTTACATGGTACAGTAAGTAGCATAATATAATTTGAAGGTAGATTTTGATTAGTTGTAGTTGTGGAAAATCCATGGACAGAGGAGCCTGGTGGGGTGCAGTCCATGGGGTCGCAAGGTGTCGGACATGACTGAAGTGACTTAGCAGCAGCAGCAGCAGCTGTATATAGAAAACCCTAGGGAAACTACTAATGATTTGTTAAGACATACAAATGATAAGGCAATACTCTAGACAGGAAGAAAGAGATAAAAGAAAGGAACAAAAGAAAAAAAAAACACATAGAAAACAACTAATAAGATAGTGGATTTTTAAAATACAAGTATATCATTTACATCATATCTAAATTAGCTAAATTCACCCATTATAGACAGAGCCCGTCAGATTGGATAAAAAGAGTTCAGAGTCAACTACATGCTGGACTATTGTCCAATTTTGCACAAAAACTGTCATTTCCGGGTAAGATACATGCTAAAGTAACTTGATCCCTGGGTGAGAAAGACACCCTGGAAAAGGAAATGGCAACCCACTCCAGAATTCTTGCCTGGGAAAGTCCAATGGACAGAGGAGCCTGGAGGGCTACAGTCCATGTGATCGCAAAAGCCTGGGACATGACTTAGCAACAAAAGCAATTCTACCGGGAGTGGGGTTCGAACCCACGCAGACACTTGTCCATTGGATCTTAAGTCCAACGCCTTAACCACTCGGCCATCCCGGTGGTGGGCCTCAGTATCTACGCATCCAACATTACAGGCTTATAATTAATTAGACTTGCTAGTCTCTGGAAGACTATGAATAATATTACAGGAAATTAGAGACCAAGTTTAAAAAAGAAAAATCCTTTTAATGTTTCTTGGAAAAAAAACAATGAAACACAGTAAGTCTAGTTAATATCAATCACTACATATGTTACAAATTTTTTTCTTGTGATAAAAACTTTTAGGATCTATTCTTTTAAGGACTTCCAAATATTCAATACAGTATTGTTATTAATAACGATACTATCACAGTGTACCTTAGGTCTTGATAACTTATTATTTTTTTTATTACTGGAAATGTGTACCTTTTGACCCCTTTCATTTCTTTAATACCTGTACTTCCCTGATAGCTCAGTTGGTGAGGAATCTGCCCGTAATGTGGGAGACCTGGGTTTGACCCCTGGTTGGGAAGATCCCCTGGAGAAGGGAAAGGCTACCCACTCCAGTATTCTGGTCTGGATAATTTCATAAAATCACAAAGAGTCAGATATGACTGAGCAACTTTCACTATCATCTATTTCCTAACTCTGGCAAACATTTTTATTATACGTTACTTGTATATTTAAACAAACAAATAATGTTTGCTTTATGCCAAAACAAAATGTTGAAACACATACTAATCACAAACTTAGGAAAAGACTGTTCTATAGCAGTGGTAACAAGCAGCCACCAGACCTGAATTTAAACCAGTTGATCTATCCATCATAATCATTTTGTGAACATTTGCACAACCAATCACTGTCAACCCCTGCTTTCTGAAATGAGCCAGCCAGGAATGCACTCACTTCAGTAAACATCCCTTTGAGTGCCAACCAAACAACAAGAGTCTCTCCAGAAGAACCATACTTCCACAGAACATGTCAATCCACTGATCCTCTGAAAGTCTACCCTAAGCCCCTCTCAGAAAATATGAGTCATCAGCTCTTTCAAAGGGATGGTGCCTTACCAGCACTGCTCCCTCCTTAAATGAACATAGGCTTTGGATTTCAAGCAGTGAGTGGTGAAAATGCCCCTCTGTCACATCTGAAATGCTGAAATTTCATTTTTTGCTGGGACTGTGTTTGCTGGGAGCAGAGGTGGAGGGGAAGGAAGGTAGTGTCACTGCTAAAGAACAAATGAAGTCAACATTCATTCCCAAGTTGATGCCTGTGAGGTTTTCTCCAATTTGTTAGATGACTGCAACAAAATTATTCAGTGAGTAAGTAACAAAAGGCTTGCAGTGGACCATATGGGGACTGAACTGAACCCACATCATTGGTGTTATTACCACCATGCTTTAACCAACCAGGCTGACTAGCCAACTGGCAAATAAACCTTTTCACACAAAGGTAATACAAAGATTCACATTGCTGTACCTGCTAAAACTAAATAATACATCAATGAATTAGACAACAGAGAAAATAGATTCTCAGAAACATAGAGGTAGACTTACCAGGACTGACTCATGATGAAAGAGAGAATCTGAAAAGCCCTATCACTAGGAAGGAGATTGATCAGTAATTAGAAACCTGTCAACTAACAAATGTGTAGGACCAGATTGCTCCACTAGTGAATTCCACCAAACATTTAAAGAAGAATTAAGACCCATCCTGCTCAGACTCATCCAAAAAGTCAGAGAGGGAGAATTCTTCCAAACACAGTTTACCAGGCAAGCATTGTCCTGATCCCTAACAAAGAAAATGATGTCACCTCACATATTGAGGGATGGGGAATTTCGTAAGAAACAAAAAGTTCTGGGTGATTTGCCTCATCATTTGCATACTAATTTGCATATCCCTCCTATCTACTAGTGCTGGAGTTTGAACTTGCCAAATTCTTCCCACTTCCTCACAGAAAATCTCTCAGCAGCTGCAGATCTGGCTTGGGCGGGCAAAAAAGAGCCAGGTTAGACGGTGCCACTCCCTCACCATCTCCTGTATGACCTGTATGTTTCCATTTATTGGACAAGAGAAAGTAGCTTGTTTTGAAAGAGGAAATTCCCAGGAATTCACATTTAACAACTATCTTGCATAAAGCCATCTTGTGTCTGCAAATATCCTCATTCCTGACTAAAAGTGCTTTCTTACAGACGAAGAGTTATCTAAATACAAGTAACTGCTCTCAATGTGCTGTTGTTGTTTTCAGTCACAAAGCTGTGTCCGACTCTTTGGGACCCCGTGGACTGTAGCCTGCCAGACCCCTCTGTCCATGGAATTCTTCAGACAAGTACACTGGAGTGGGTAGCCGTTCCCTTCTCCACAACTCAATGAGAATATCATTATTTCAAACGTCAAATGAACAAGGCTCTTTACGCTCATCTCCTCCCCCTGCAAATCAGCTTCAGGCGCAAATTTTGTTCACGCACTGGGCTGGGTGCCTTGCTGCCTGTCTGTCTCTGGCCTTAGACCCTGACCTGTCTCTGCTTCTCACTGCTCCTCTCACTGGACCCTCCCCCTCAGTCTCCTCCTGCCTTAACTCTCTCTGTCTATAATTGTCTCTCAATCTGCTCCTGTTTCTCGGAATACCTTGATTTCTGTCTGTCTCTGTGTCTTAGTCTGGTTCTTTCTTTCTCTTCGTCTCTGTCTCGGCCCTTGTCTCCCATTCAGTATCTTTCTATTTTCTCAACCATTCCAGTGAACAAAGACTGATAGAAAACCTCAAGTCAAAGCCGGGCCAGTGGTGCAATGGATAACGCGTCTGACTACGGATCAGAAGATTCTAGGTTCGACTCCTGGCTGGCTCGACCCCTGTTTGTTTTTAGGGGGAAGGAAAAAAACTTTCTTTGTACATTTTACAACAACAAAAATTTATTTCTAAGTTCTTAAAAATCTTCGAAGTAAATCATCTGACCTGGTTTTTAACCAGCCGTGGTACCTGCCACACAGAGCAGTTTCGGCTTTTCTTTAACTCTGAATGGATGCTTAAAGTCTGGGTGGATGCTTAAAGTATCTGTCTTCTAAAATGTCCCTTTTATCTCGTTTCTTTCCATGATACTGAGAAGGCGAGTTGACAGAAAGGTCTTTGGAAAGATAACTTCAGAAATTAAATATGGAATATTATTTGACCATAAAAACAAAAGAATTTTTGATACATGCTACACATGAAGGAACCTTGAAGACACATGCTAAGTGAAAGAAGCCAGACACAAAAAGCCACATGTTGTATGATTCCATTTATATGGGATGTCCAGAATAGGCAAATCCAGTAGTTGCCAAGAACTGGGGAAAGGGTACAGAGTTGATTTTTGTGTGATGGAAATGTTTTAAAACACGATAATGATGAAGGTTGCACAACTCTGGGAATATATTCAAAAACAATGAATTGTGCACTTTTGTGTGAATCTTATTGTATCTGTCTTCTAAAATGTCCCTTTTATCTCGTTTCTTTCCATGATACTGAGAAGGCGAGTTGACAGAAAGGTCTTTGGAAAGATAACTTCAGAAATTAAATATGGAATATTATTTGACCATAAAAACAAAAGAATTTTTGATACATGCTACACATGAAGGAACCTTGAAGACACATGCTAAGTGAAAGAAGCCAGACACAAAAAGCCACATGTTGTATGATTCCATTTATATGGGATGTCCAGAATAGGCAAATCCAGTAGTTGCCAAGAACTGGGGAAAGGGTACAGAGTTGATTTTTGTGTGATGGAAATGTTTTAAAACACGATAATGATGAAGGTTGCACAACTCTGGGAATATATTCAAAAACAATGAATTGTGCACTTTTGTGTGAATCTTATAGTATATAAAGTATATCTTAATTTTTAAAAATCAAAGAAGCAAGAAAGAAAAGAAAAATATGACCAACATTTTCTTCATTAATTGTCCCCCATTGGGCAGGGTTCTCCCTCTTTAAGCTCTTCCCTGCACAGTTTCTGTCTCAGAGCATCGGTCGTAGAGGGAAAATGAAGGACATCGACTGGAGAAATTGAATCTGGAAAGATGCTTCTGTGGACAGATGAAATCATAGCGTCCCCCTCAATTTAGCGATCTTGGCAAAGATCCGCCCTGACACCTGAGAAAGCTCTTCAGACTCTTATCTCCCCGTCCAGCCCCTGATCTCAACAAGAAGAGCGCCGCAGCCTCACTACCAAACTAAGAAGACTATCCAGAGTTGTAAGTAATCCGGGCAGAAATTAAACCGTCAGGAAGAGGGCAAGGATGTCAAACGAGTCAAGGAAAGTAGCAGTTTGGGGGTGGTGTCTCTTTCAACAGCTTGATCTCCTTTCCAGGTGTTCCTGGGCGTTAACTTCAGACGCTTGGGGCAAAGTGGAGGCGTCTGGGAAGGAAATCAAGGTGAAGATAGAAAGGAACAAAAATATGCAAAGACTTTCATTTGGTAGTACTTATGTATTGTGGCTCAGACGGTAAAGAATCTGGCTGCAATGTGAGAGATCCACGTTCAATCGCTGGGTCAAGAAGATTCCCTGGATGAAGGGAAAGGCTACTCACTCCAGTATTCTTGCCTGGGAAATCCCATGGACAGAGGAGCCTGGCTGGATACAGTCCATGGGGTCGCAAAGGATCGGATGCAACTAAGCGACTAACACTTTTCTTCACATCTTACCGAAGTTGATTGGCTCCGTACGATGTGCGTTCTAAGCGGTGCCGACAATTAAAAGAATGAACCTGACACGCTTCTAGTCCTCGTTTGGTATATAATCTGTTGGGCTGTTATCCAATGAAAAGGCTGGAGTGGGGGCAGAATGGGGAGGATAGAATGGCCCAAAGAATCCGGAACTAACTGATGCAAACGCTTCTCAAAACTTGGCGCGGAGGAGAATCGCTAGGAAGGAGGAGTATTAAGCCCAGTTTTCTAGATTTCAACCCTCGGAGATTCTATAGTGATTCTAGGATGCAGCTCATGAATTTTTAGCAAACTGATGTTGTATTTTATCATCCTCTTTTTCCAACTAGTAACGACAGGGAACTTCCACGGTAGAAGGGAAAAATAGAGCATCTATATGGAGAAGGGAAAAAGAAAGCGTGTATATTAAAGCAGAGTATTTAATATTATTCCACGAGGCTTTAACCAACCAAGGTAACCAACTTTTCCATTCTCAAGATTTTGGGACTGGTTTTTTTTGTGTGTGTGTGTGTGTGGTGGTGGTGGAGGCTTGTTGTAAAAGGAAGTCTGTTTCAACTTCCCTTTCAAATAAACAAAAACACATTTGATATATTCATCAGATCACTCTTGGACCTAAAGGAGACAACAGGTTCTTTGCAAAAATTGCAGGGAAGTTCTCCCCCTCCTTAAAAAAAAAAAAAAAAAAGCTACAGAGATAATACTGTGAAGTGAGTAGTATTTCCTTTTTCCCAGAATGTTGGGTTAGAGTTAAGATGCCCAGTCCAAAACAATAGACATTAACACATGCTTCTAAATTGTTTATTTTTAAAAGAAACATCGTGCAATATCTCATTATTTTTATTGATTGCATGTCAAAATGATATTTGGAGTTAAAACATTAAAATTAATCCACGTGTTTATTTCTACTTCTTAAAATATTACTAGAAAAATTAAACTCACTTATGTGATATTTTTTGTTACCTCTCACATCATCCTATGGTTATTGATGTAGTAACATCAGTAAAGTATGATCAATTTGCCAGGGAAGTGGTTCTTTTGAGCAGGCTCCACAGCACTGTCATATTCCAAAGAATTTCCATTTGATTTTCACTTCAAAAAAATGTGTATCATTCTCTAGAGGCAATTCCTAGTGTGTGAAAATGAAAACTTTCTCACAATATATTTCTTTATCTGTTTTTCTTTTTCTCTATCGAAGAGGGCTAATTAAAGAGCTTGTTTCATAAGTAAAAGATCCTGAAATGAAATTTGGCAGAGCTCTCTTCATAGGCTTTATCCTTCTGAAAAGTGGTAGCCTTCATTTTGTTGAACACAGTCTGGGGAATTAACCTTGATCAAGCCTATGTTGTCCAATTGCTGAATGATGTGGGAAACTAAGAGTCTAATGTTTACTTCATCGATGTGGTTTCTAAAGATGGCAGGCACTGGAAGTTTTATAAGAACAGAAGTAAAGACTGAGTGAACTATGTAAAAAGTTGCATGAAAAATCATTTCACACGAGGTATGACTGAGCACTATAAATTACTATTTGAACATCAACCATTTCAGATTCTCATTGGATGACAATGCCCCTCTCATATGTGACGAGATTATCAGTGATTTACTTTGCAATCTTTAGATGTTTTGGCTTTCATCTACGAGGTTTCATCTATCCATGTGAGAGTTTACAGTGAGAGCTCCAGCAGTTACTAGAAACCACTGCTTTTTCTTTTCTTTTTTTTGTATATAATCCCCACAACCAGTCTTAATTCTTTCTGGCAATCTAGGATATTTACCTGGAGAAGGCAATGGCACCCCACTTCAGTACTCTTGCCTGGAAAATCCCATGGACGGAGGAGCCTGGTAGGCCAGTCCATGGGGTCGCTAAGAGTCAGGCACGACTGAGCGACTTCACTTTCACTCTTCACTTTCATGCATTGAGAAGGAAATGGCAACCCACTCCAGTATTCTTGCCTGGAGAATCCCAGGGACAGAGGAGCCTAGTGGGCTGCCATCTATGGGGTTGCACAGAGTCGGATATGACTGAAGGGACTTAGCAGCAGCAGCAGGATATTTACCACACATGATGGTCAATAAATATTTGTGAATGGATCAGTGAATACCTAATTTCTTTTCTGTACAACTGTGGCAGTCAGTAGAATGGAGCTGTACACTGAAGATGCTGATGGCTGCAAAAACTCTTAGAACCAGAAAGCTAAACTCTTTCCTCTTATTGTGTCTCTCCTGCACCCTCTACTGACAAAATTTCAGTGCCACCTGGCATAAGAAAATAAAAGTTTAAAAGGCCCAGATCTCTCTGCAAAAATAAATAAATAAAACGGTGAATTTGGAGCTGACAAGTGCATTAGAGAAAAAAAGAAACAAAACAAAACCACTGTTTTTCCTCCTGTATGTCTTCTTCAGTACTCACACAGAAAACTTTACTTCAGATACTTCTGGCCAGTAAATACGTGGAAGTTCCTCCCCAGCCAAGCAGTTTTGCAACACCGAGTATCCTACAGTTTAACCCAATGCTGACATTATTTTTCTGGAAATAGCCTCAGATCCAAAAGCTTATGATAAGATTAGTCCCTCGAGACCACTCCCATTTCAGATGCCAAAGGAACATACTGGTCCCCACATTATCCCAACACATAAACAGGTGGCAAATTTCAGTAGATTTTTGGAAACTAAGAGTCAAATAAATAGGCTAAATTCAAACACACACACACAAAGAGACATAGGATGTCTTTGATAGACTAGCTAGTAGACTCTATAGGGATGAGAAAAGAAATGATCAACCTGAAGGCCTAGAAACTACCCAAGCTGAAACATCAAGGAAAAAAACTAAAAAGAAGAAACAGTTAAGAGTTACTGATTAATACATTTGTAATGAGAATGCCAGAAGGTGAGAAGAGAGGAAAGAGCAGAAAAAATATTGGGAGAGTTAATGATCGAGTATTTTTCCCCAAGATAATGAAATACAGGTATCTCTCACTTTTCAAAAGTTCACTTTGCTGCCACTTCATTTTTAGGAAAGACCCGCTTTAGTACTTGTTTTGCTAGACAGCTTATTAAAAAACAGAGACACTACTTTGCCCACAAAAGTCCTTATAGTCAAAGCTATGGTTTTGCCAGTAGTCATGTATGGATGTGAGAGTTGGACCATAAAGAAAGCTGAATGCAGAAGAATTGATGCTTTTGAACTGTGGTGTTGGAGAAGACTCTTGAGAGCCCCTTGGACTGCAAGAAGATCCAGCCAGTCTATCCTAAAGGAAATCAGTCCAGAATATTGACTGGAAGGACTGATGCAGAAGGTCCAATACTTTGGCCATCTGATGAGAAGAACTGATTCATTAGAAAAGACACTGATGCTGGGAAAAATTGAAGGCCAGAGGAGAAGGAGATGATAGAGGATGTGATGGTTGCATGGCCTCATTGACTCAATGGACATGAGCTTGAGCAAGCTGAGCTGCTGGAGATGGTAAAGGACGGGAAGCCTAGTGTGCTGCAGTCCATAGGGTCACAAAGAGTCGGACACGACTGAGCGACTGAACAGCAGCAAGTTTTGCAGGGAGCCATTGTAGAGGCTGAGCGCATCAGGGGCAGCAAGGGTGGGGCTGCCAAACTCCTCCTCTAGGAACTATACTCTGCATCTCAGCTTCAGGCCGCCACAGCTTTGGACTGTGTCTGTGAGCATCTGTGCTTTATCTCCACTAACTTTGTACATTCATATGTAAGAAGTGTCCTAAGATAATTGTTTCTTCACTTCATGCCATTTCATCTTGTGAAATGTTTTATAGGAATGCTCTGCTTTCTGATAGTGGAGGAAACCAGTACATCAAACCTCAGCTCCAAGGTCAGAGAATTCCAAGCTATCTAATTCTCTATCTGAAATGGTAGACTTTTCATCAGAAATTAGGTACGCCAGAAGATAATGGAATAGCATTTGAAAGTGATGGGAGGCTACTTAAAAAAAAAAAAAAAAAAATCTGTAAACCCGGAATTCTCTACCAAGCAAAAAATCTTTCCAAAGCTGAATAGGAAATAAAAGTCCTTCTTGACAAACAAAAACTGAAGTGCATTACTATCAGACCTGCAAAACAGGAAATGTTATAAGGTGGTCTCAGGAAGAGAGACTACAAAGCAATGAATATACACAGTAATGAATACAATAGAGGTACATATAAGGAATATTTCCCCCAATTTTAATCCCTCTAAAAATGAATGACTGCATTAAGCAAAAATAGTAGTGACATATTGTACAATAATAGCATACATGAAAACAAAATCTGTGGCAGCAATGACACACAATATAGGAGGAAGTATATTATTACAAGCTTCTTACATTGTAAAGGAAGCAGCATAGTACAATTTGAAGGTAGATTTTGAATGATTGTAGTTATATAGAGAAAACCCTAGGGAAAACACTAATTATTTTTTTCAGATATACAAATGATAAGGCAACACTCTAGATATAATCAAATCATATAAGATTTTCACATATTTCAAAGACATGAAGAAAGAGATAAAAGAAAGGAGAACATAGAAAGCAACTAATAAGACAGTGGATTTTTTTTAAAATACAAGTATATCATTTACATTATATCCAAATTCCCTAAATCCACCAATTATAGACAGAGCCTGTCAGATTGGATAAAAAGAGTTCAGTCAACTATATGCTGGACTATTATCCAACTTTGCACAAGAAACTATGATTTCCAGATAAGATACTTGCTAAAGTAACTGGATCCTTGAGTAGGAAGATCCCCTACAGAAGGAATGGCTACTCACAGCAGAATTCTCCACTGGAAAAATCCTATAGACAGAGGAGCCTGGCAGGCAACAGTCCCCGGAGTTGCAAAAGAGTTGGACATGACAAGGCATCAACAAAACCAATTCTACCGGGAGTGGGGTTCGAACCCACGCAGACACATGTCTATTGGATCTTAAGTCCAACGCCTTAACCACTCGGCCATCCCGGTGGTGAGCAATAGTAGCTACAACTCAAATATTACTGGGTTAAAATTAATTAGGCTTTCTAATTTCCATATATATGCGTTAATATACTGTATTGGTGTTTTTCTTTCTGACTTACTTCCCTCCGTATAATAGGCTCCAGTTTCATCCACATCATTAGAACTGATTCAAGCGCATTCATTTTAATAACTGAGTAATATTCTATTGTGTATATGTACCACAGCTTTCTTATCCATTTGTCTGCCAATGGACATCTAGGTTGCTTCCATATCCTAGCTATTGTGAACAGTGCTGCGATAAACATTGGGGTACATGTGTCTCTTTCAGTTCTGGTTTCCTCGATGTGTATGCCCAGCAGTATATATGGAATTTAGGAGGATGGTAACAATGAGCCTATATTCGAGACAGCAAAAGAGA
The DNA here is from genome assembly GCA_006408695.1 of Aepyceros melampus. NCBI lineage: Eukaryota > Metazoa > Chordata > Mammalia > Artiodactyla > Bovidae > Aepyceros > Aepyceros melampus. Next base: position 108,851 of record SJXQ01004956.1, on the reverse strand, counting down.
CACAGATAAAAAAGAAAAGACTTTTGGACTCTGTGAGAGAAGGTGAGGGTGGGATGATTTGAGAGAATAGCATTGAAGCATGTTTATTACCATGTGTGAAATAGATCATCAGTCCAAGTTTGAAGTATGAAACAGGGCACTGGGACAACCCTGAGGAATGGGATGGGGAAGGAGGTGGGAGGGGAGTTCAGGATGGGGGACACATGTACATCCATGGCTGATTCATGTCAATGAATGGCAAATACTACTACAATATTGTACAGTAATTAGCCTCCAATTAAAATAAATAAAATCTTTAAATTGATTAGGTTTCCCTGGTGGCTCAGATGGTAAAGAATCCTCCTGCAATGTAGGAGACCTGGAAATTAATTAGACTTTCTAGTCCCTGGAATATCATGAATAATTTTACACCCATGAGATTGGAGACCAAGCTTTAAAGAGAAAAAGCAAATCCCTATAGTGCTTCTTGGAAAAACTAATGAAACACAGTAAGTTCTAGTTAACATCCATCTTATATACACCTTATATATATTTTTTCTTGTGATGAAAACTTTTAGGGTCTACTCTCTTAAAGACTTCCAAATATTCAATACAGTATTATTATTAATAGCTATACTACCATGGTGTACCTTACATCTCCATAACATTTCTTTTACAACTGGAAATTTGTACCTTCTGATCCCTTTCATTCCTTTAACCCATCCTCCACTCCCCTCTCAATCACCAAACTGTTCTCTGTGTCTATGAACTCGATTTTGATTTATTTTGTGTTTTGGATTCCAAATGTAAGTAAAACATACAGGAATGTCTTTTCCTGTCTCACTTATTTCACTTAGTATAATTTTCTCAAGGCCTAAATCAATAATAAAATCAGTATTTTTATTATACATTGACATTGAAGTTGCTCAGTCATGTCCGACTATTTGAGATGCCATGGACTATAGCCTACCAGGCCTCTCCATCCATGGAATTTTCCAGGCAAGCGTACTGGAATGGGTTGCCATTTCCTTCTCCAGGAGTTCTTCCCGCCCAGGGATCAAACCTGGGTCTCCCGCATTGTAGGCACACGCTTTACCGTCTGAGCCACCAGGAAGCCCACTATTTTTCATTACTTGGATAGATAAACAAACAAATAATGTTTGCTTTATGCCAAAACGAAATGTTGAGAAGACATACTAATTACAAACTTAGGAAAAGACTGTTCTATAGCAGTGCTAACAAGTAGCCAGTAGACCTGGATTTAAATCCATTGATTTATCCATGATAATCATTTTGTGAACATTGGCACAACCAATCACTGTCAACCCCTGCTTTCTGAAATGAGCCAGCCAGGAATGCACTCACTTCAGTAAACATCCCTTTGAGTGCCAACCAAACAACAAGAGTCTCTTCAGAAGAACCATGCTTCCACAGAATATGTCAATCCACTGACCCTCTGAAAGTCTACCCTAAGCCCCTCTCAGAAAATATCAGTCATCAGCTCTTTCAAAGGGATGGTGCCTTACCAGCACTGCTCCCTCCTTAAATGAACAGAGGCTTTGGATTTCAAGCAGTGAGTGGTGAAAATGCCCCTCTGTCACATCTGAAATGCTGATTTCAGTTTTTGCTGGGACTGTGTTTGCTGGGGGCAGGGGCGGAGGGGAAGGAAGGTAGTGTCACTGCTGAAGAACAAATGAAGTCAACATTCATTCCCAAGTTGATGTCTGTGAGGTTATCTCCAATTTGTTAGATGACTGCCACAAAATTATTAAGTGAGTAAGTAACAAAAGGCTTGCACTGGCCCGTATGGGGACTGAACCCACATCCTTGGTGTTATTACCACCATGCTCTAACCAACTAAGCTGCTTAGTCAGCTGGCAAAGAAACCTTTTCATACAAAGTAATACAAAGATTCAGATTCTGGTACCTGCTTAAAAATAATACATCAACAAATTGGACAAGATAGAAAGAAATAAATTCCCAGAAACATACAATCTACTGGGACTGAATACTGATGAAACAGAAAATCTGAACAGCCCTAGTACTAGCAAGAAGTTGAATCAGTAATCAAAAACCTCCCAACAAACAAATGTCTAGGACCAGTAGCTTCACTAATAAATCCTACCAAACATGCAAAAAATTAAGACCAATCCTTCTCTGACTCATCCAAAAAATCACAGAGGGGGAAATTCTTCCAAACACATTTTACAAGACAAGCATTGTCCTGATCCCTAACAAGGAAAAGGATGTCACCTCACATACTGAGGAATGGTATGCTGACTTATACATGACTTTGCGTGAACTTTATGTTAACTAGAAGAGCCTGTCTTGTGGCCAATCAAAAATATCTGGTATACATTGCTTTAATCATTTAAGAAGAGTGCATTGTCCAGAAGTAAAATATGTCTGCTTTGAAAATAGAGGTAAAGCTAAGTGATTTCTGTGATAGTCCAAGTCAGAGATGCTTGTGACTAGAAGATGATAGCACTGGGTGTGGAAAGAAGTTGTCGGATTGTACATAAACTTTTAGAGTAGAACGCCATCAACATTGGTTGATGGATTTTTCATTCACTTAACATTTATTGATTGCCCATTGTGTACACTCTTGTAAGAACCAGGCACTGAGCAATGGACAAAGGAGATGAAAAATCCCTGGCCCTGTGGAGTTTACTATTCTCATCTGGGACACAGATGGTGAACTATATAAATAAAATACTTATACTTCTGATAATGATACGTTGCTATGGAGAAAAGTAAAGAATAGAAGGGATTTAGTGGTTTGACCTCCCCCCCAATTTGGACCATTTTATTAATAGCTTCTTAACATTTTAAAATATTCCAACTCATGAACACAGGATAACTTTCCATTTACTTACATCTTCTTTAATCTCAATGTTCTGTTGTTTTCAGGGTACATGTCCTAGACGTCCTTGGTTAATTTATTTTTGAGTATTTTTTTCTTTCCCATACTCAGCTTTGGATTAGGGCATTGTTTTGAACCAAAGACATGAATAAGAAGAGGCAGAGAATGGCGGTTGACATCATGTAGAAACAGCTTTTAAAAGGTGACAAAACCTCCTCAGGGTCACTGAACTAGAAAGCGGCAGGTCCATGGTGCTTCCCCAGGGCCTTCTGCTGACTTTGGAGATCAGAGCTCAAAGCTGTCCCGCCTCCCTGCTCTGGCCTCTGTGGATGTAGATGATTCAACCAAGCGCCTCCCACTTCTTTGTTTTTCTCTCTTATTGGTCAAGATGCTCGGAGGAGGATTTTTTAACCTGCTTCCTCGTTATTGCCAAAGATGGCTGTTTCATCCTTACCTCTGTTTTCTTCTGGGGACCCTACTGTTACCCTGGGCTCCCTGCCCGATTCCTGGTCCTTTTGCCAGAAAATTACTACAAGCAAACTTCGTAGGCACGCAGCGTCCTCCGCTCCTACTCAGGCGCACTGGATCAGAATCTCTGGAGTAGGGCCGGGAGTCTGCATGTGTAACAGGCTCCCTAGGTAACTGTGATGTTCCTTGGGGCTGGCGAGCTCAGGTTTGACAGTTTTTAAAGAGATGACCACGGAAGACCCTTTCTGGACTCTGAACAGCGATCTGACTGAGGTGAGGGAGGAAGTCATGAAGATCTATGGAGAAATAGGAATCCGCAGCGGAGAAGGCAGTGGCCCCCACTCCAGTCCTCTCCCCTGGAGAATCCCGTGGACGGAGGAGCCTGGTGGGCTGCCGTCCACGGGGTTGCAAGCAGTTGGATACGACTGAGCGACTTCACTTTCACCTTTCATTTTCATGCATTGGAGAAGGAAAAGGCAACCCACTCCAGTGTTCTTGCCTAGAGAATCCCAGGCACGGGGGAGCCTGGTGGGCTACCATCTATGGGGTCGCACAGAGTCGGAAACGACTGAAGCGACTTAGCAGCAGCAGCAGCAGCAGCAGCAGCAGGAATCCACAGAGTGAGGGGAGCAGGGGCAAGCATTCTGAAGCAGGAGTAATATTCTGCTGCTGCAGAAATATTCAAAGTGCTATAAGGGATCTAAGGAAAGTGATGAGATTGTGGGTCAGGGGGTGGGGGTGAGATTGATGAGGAGCAGGAAAAAAAGGGGAGACTGGAAAATTGGCATGCCGAGACTGAAAGAGAGAGACAGACGAAAGAGAGAGAGAGAGACAAAAGAGAGAGACTGAAGCAGAGAGAAGATGGAAAGAGAACTGAGGAACAAAGAAACGACCCAGATTGAGTATTGGGGCAAATGAGGGGGACTGAAAGAATGCTGGAAGGTGGAGGTGGGGGGGAAAGAGGGACTCCTGAGGTAGAAAGAGATGGCCCCTAAAGGAGAGGGGAGAGTGAGGCACAGGCATGGAGACTGAGGGCCAGAGGGAAGGGAGATCAAGGGATTGCCGAGACTGAAAGAGAGAGACAGACGAAAGAGAGAGAGAGAGACAAAAGAGAGAGACTGAAGCAGAGAGAAGATGGAAAGAGAACTGAGGAACAAAGAAACGACCCAGATTGAGTATTGGGGCAAATGAGGGGGACTGAAAGAATGCTGGAAGGTGGAGGTGGGGGGGAAAGAGGGACTCCTGAGGTAGAAAGAGATGGCCCCTAAAGGAGAGGGGAGAGTGAGGCACAGGCATGGAGACTGAGGGCCAGAGGGAAGGGAGATCAAGGGACAAGAGAGGAGAAAATCAAGAGCAGAGAGAGAATTGGATATCCAGGGGCCACAGCCGCAGGGCTCTATATACAGACTCTGGCGTCCATGCCTTGCTTGAATGGTTCTAACAGAAGCTTGACCTGTTCCAAGACAAGAGTCTGCAAACATACCTGAGCTACGGATCAAAGACTATAAATTGAAAGGCCAGCGCTTGGGACAACAGAGGAAGTCTTGAGGGAGTGGAGGGAACATAGCCCCTGGAGCCCTCCCAAAGAACTGCACAGCATGGATATCGGGCCTGTGACACGGCTGGGCCTTCTGCTCCTGGTTTCCCTCTGGGCATCCTCAGCTCCAGGTAGGAAGATCCTGAGAGTCAGGCCGGGGGCCTCCTTGGGGAGCCCCCCGGCCTGACTCTTTCCCCTCCACGACCCACAGCTTCCCTCCTTCGGCGCCTTGGTGAGCACATCCTGAGGTTTCAGGAGAGCTCAGCCTTGGGCCTGGGGCTGGGCCCAGATTCTGTGACCCTTCCAAAAGAGGGGTGGTTGGAGCAGCCATTGGACCCCTTCAATGCCTCTGACAGACGCTCCTTCCTGCAGGTGAGGCCAGGAAAGCGGAGACCCACTGCCCACCCTACTCCCTTCTCGGTCCCCCTACTCTGCCCTGCAGTCTCTGCTTTCTATTCCTATGTCTACACCCCTGTCACCTCGTCCTCTCCCCATCAGTCTTACCTGATATCTGCTGTCAGTATCCCTATGGCCCTTAGTCTAGGCCCCCTGTTTCTTAGATTTGCCCTCTATCCCTTAGTCTCCCTTTCTTTAGCCTGCCACTTTTTTTGTTCCTCGGGTCCTATCCTTCAGTCTTTCCTTTTCCCTGTCATTCACTCTCACTCCCTCATTGCTCCTTAACTACCACCCCCCCTTCTCCGTGTCCTTCAGATCAATCACCAAATGCACCACCAAGTCTCAATATGGAGCAAAGATCTGGACCAGCTTTGGAACCAGACCTGGCTCACAATAGGCACTTGAAGATATGTATTCAATGAATGAACAGATTTACCACTTTTCTACCTGCTCTTTTACACTTGCTCTCCCCACAGTCTCCAAAGGTCATCTCACACAGGCCTTATTTCTAAATCCACCTGCCTTCGTTAATTATTCTACAATAATTATCTCAATATAGAGCAAGTGCCTACCACTTCCTAGCCACTATTCTTGACCCTGGGTTATCAGAGTGAAAGAGCTGACAAAAATATCTGCCCTTGTAGATATTACATTCTAGATGAGGAGACAAACAGGAGAGAAATGAACATGTAAATAAACAAGTCAATGTCGGATAAAAAAAGATCCATTAGGGAAAGAGACCAGAATGAACAGGAAATAAAGAGTAGGTCAGAACTCTCACGATTCCATTTCTTCCTCCCCATCCCACCTCCTAGCGGTACTGGGTAAATGACCAACATTGGACCAGCCAGGATGGACCTGTATTCCTGCATCTGGGGGGTGAAAGCAGCCTTGGACCTGGTTCAGTGATGAGAGGTAAGAAGCAAGCGTGAGGAAAGACGGGGAAGCTGGTGGAGGCGAGGAAGGGGAATTGTATACTGTGAAGTGCTGTGAAGCCTGAGGTTTGCGAGAGTTGACACCCACCTCACACACATCCCCTTTGGACTCTTCACAGGGCACCCTGCAAATCTGGCCCCAATCTGGGGGGCCCTGGTAATAAGTCTGGAGCACAGATTTTATGGCCTGAGTATACCTGCTGAGGGGCTGGACATGGCCCAGCTCCGCTTCTTGTCCAGCCGCCATGCGTGAGTGGGGGTAGGGGATGTTTGGGGTCATGGGACTGAAGAGGGCTGTATTTTGGCTTCTCTGAATCTTTGTCTTTTCTTCCATTGCCCAGAGTTGACCTCTGAGTCCCTGGTCCCCTGTTTTCTTCTCTTTCAGTGTTTTATTCTTTCTTTTTCTGTCTCTCCGTCTCTCTCCCTCTCTATCCTTTATTTCTCCACCTCTTCCGCTGTATTCTTATCTTTTGCTATCACACTATGACCTGCTGGTCCAGACTACCAGAATCCCTTACATGGATGGCACAGCTTCCTCACTGGTCTCCTTGTTTCTGTCCTTGATCCCATCAGTCTATTCTCCAGATGAAGAGCCAGAGTGATCATTAGACCACAATCCAGATCACCTCTCTCCTGGCTCAAATCCTTCACATGTCTCTCATCGCACTCAGAGCAAAGACAAAACCTTTGCAACATCTCCTCTACCAGCCTCTAGATCTGCTTTGGAAGCTCCTATGCTGGCTTTGGAGGCTCCCCAGTTAGCTCTCTGGCCTCTCTCTCCCTCTTACTGGGCTCCAGGTACACTGACGTTCTTGCTCTTCTCCAGACCTGCAGGCACATTGCTTCCTTGAGCCTTTGAACTCTGCCTTCTTCAGAGTGGGCTTCCCCTAGATATATGTCTAGCTCTCTCTCTCACTTCCTTCAGTGCACCCTACTCCTATACCAAATCCCTTCTCTTTCTTTCCCCCATCACCTACTTTATTGTTCCCCCGGACTTATCTCTCCCTTTTCTGCTTTCTAGCTCTGTATCTGTCTGTAATCAGTCTGACTTTCTCTGCCTCACTCTTGTCTCCATTTTTGTGTGTCCCCATCGGTATCACATTGCCTGTATATTCCTCTCTGTCTCTTAATCTTTTCACAAGCTAAACTAGTTTCCAACTGCAGTAGGATGACACTAACTGCAAACTGTTTCAGAAAGGTTAGGGAGGGGAGAAAGCATTTAGGATTAAAAAAAAAAAAAAAAAAAGATGTTAGGGTATTCCCTGGTGATTAGGTGATTAGGGCTTTGCGATTCCACTGAAGGGGTCATGGGTTCGATCACTGCTAATTGGGGAACTAAAATCCCAGAAGCCTTGTGGTACTGCCAAAGGGAAAGAAAAAAAGGAAGGATGTTAGATATATTCCACTATCTCTGTCTCTTTTTCTAATCGTGTCTCCCTCTTCGCCCTTACTTCCTAACGTACCCAGCCTAGGCCCCCTCCTCGTCCTGAGTAGCTCTTTGACAGTCTCCAATCTCTCCTATAATTTAGATTTTCACCTAAACTGTCTTGAAGATTTTTATTCTCCCACCTAGTCTGGAAGTAAAGAGTGGAAGCTTTCCAAATGAGTCTCCCCTGATCTAGGCACTTGTGCGGAAATGAGGGTGTAGGTTTGCGGAATCCTCAGAAATACCTCATGAAAAAAAAAAACCCTAGCTTCTGGCCAGGCTCTCTCCATTCTTGTCTCTGGATCCCCGCCTGTAAATCGGGGAATCTTCAGGGATTCCTACTCATGGGAACGGACTCAGCCTCTCCTCTGACCCTAGGCTGGCGGATGCGGCCTCTGCCCGCCTCACACTCTCCCGCCTCTTCAACGTCTCCTCCACCAGCCCCTGGATCTGCTTCGGAGGTTCCTATGCTGGCTCCCTGGCTGCCTGGGCCCGGCTGAAGGTCCTGGGACCCCTCTGGGTGGACTGGGGGAAAGGAACTTGGACTGCGAGGTCCATAACTCAGATAATAGGAAAACCTCCTTCCACACCCTCCTCCCCCCATTCCCCCATCCCAATCTGCCTTCATAAGAGTTCAGTGTGTAGAAGGTAGGGACTTGCCTGAGATCACACTAGTGAGTGACACAGGGGCGGGCAGATACGGGATCCCAGTCCTTCAGCCCCAGGCTGATAACTTGTTCTCCCTCAGTTTCCCCATCTCTTTTTTGCCTCCATCGCCTCTTCCGCTCCGGTGC
>SJXQ01004956.1:85509-100124 GCA_006408695.1 Aepyceros melampus | reverse complement strand
GGGGGGGGGGAGAGGAAGAAGGCGTCGGTGGTGCGGTTCCCCTGATATTCTTCCGCGACCGGACTTTAGGTGGTGTCTAAAAGCCTAATGAACACTGCGATTGGCGGATCCCTGGAGGTATGAGTTGGGGCCCAGTCGGAGGGGGATAGGGAAATAGAAAAGGCCTTGAGGATGGGGGCCAGAGAAGACGGCTGAAGCTTGCAAGGTGTTGGGGTCTCAGAGACTTGGGAGCCCCGAGAGGTGGGTGAATTTGGGAAGAACGCGAGAGCTGAAGAAGGGTCTGGGTACTAAGAAGGGAGGACCCAACAGGGGCGGGGCTGATACGGGGGCGGGGCCTGAGGATGGACGACCCCATCAGGAGGCTGTATTAGTGTCGGCGGGGCCTGGGGGTGGGACGGCCCGGAGGAGGAGCCGGCAAGAGGGCAGGGCCTCGAGCAAAAGCGACTTTCAACTGCCCCCTGTATGAATCTGAATATGGAAAAGTGGGGAGCCCAGGGAAGGTCACGGAAAGGGAAAGGCCGAACCCTGGGCCCGAGTCTTCACCAACGCTGCCTCTCGCTCTCCACAGTGCCGGGCGGCGGCGTCCGCGCCTTTGCGGAGGTGGAGCGGCGGCTGCGCGCGAGCCGGGGGGCTCGGGCAGCGCTGAGCCTGGAGCTGGGAGCGTGCGCGTCCCTGGAGCGCGCTGAGGACCAGGCAGAGCTTCTGGGGGCGCTGCAGGCACTCGTGGGAGGTGCGGTGCAGTACGATGGGCAAGCTGGAGCGCCGCTGAGTGTGCGACAGCTCTGCAGACTCCTCCTCGGGGATCGGGGCAACTGCAGGGGCAACTGCAGCGGCCCTGCACCCTACCGCGGCCTTCGTCGGGCAGTGCAGGTGAGAACCCCGAGCACCGCCAAGAGTGAGCAGAGCGAAGATTCCTGCTCCACCTCCTCTGTGTGAACTTGGGCAAGCGTAAACCCTTCTGCACCTTAGTTTCCTCATCTGTAAGATGGGTATTACATCTCAAAAGAACCTCGGAGGTGAAATGAGTTTGACCTAGGGAACAGGGAGCCCGGAGCACGGTAGGCAGATGATAGCGACTGTGCTTACTATTTTGCCTACATTGTTCTGTCCTCTTTCTGGGGCCTGCAACAGTGTCTGGCACACAGCAAACTCTCAAATAGTATTTGTAGAATGAAGGAAAAACATTAGTCCAGGGGACACAGTTGTCCTCGGGACACAGTTCTGCTGGAGACCGGGGCTTCTAGCCTCGGACTCCCTCGGACTCCCAGCCTCTACAATCCAGCTATCACTTTTCCATCCGTGTCTGCACCAAATGCTGTGCGGTGTGCTTCACATATATTATCTCATTGAATTCTTAAAATAATTCTAGGAAGTAAACACTACTATTGTCCCCACACACAAGTGAGGAAACTGAGATCTAAGATGTTCTCACTTGCCCAAGATCAACTTTACAGGTGAGAAGTTCCTAGTCATCTAGCACCTTAATTTCTAACCCACAGGGACCTAAGTCCCCAGCAACTCTGACCAGTAACCCCAGGAAAACTCAGGAACTCACTCTTCTGACTTCTGACCTTTGACCTGTAGGGACCAATGGCTCCAGGCCTTGCCCTGCTTGATGGCCGGGGTCAGGGAGGTGGGGGGGAGCAGGGAAGGGGAGGCAAGGAATGTATGTCTGCATATATGTATGTGTATTGTCCTTTAGGTTGTCACACACAGCCTGGGTCAGAGGTGTTTAAGCGTTTCTCGAGCAGAGACAGTGGCACAGCTGAGGGTCACAGAACTCCAAGTGTCCGGCGTGGGTGACCGGCAGTGGTTGTACCAAACTTGTACCGAGTTCGGCTACTGTGAGTGACTGGCCCAACACTCACCTCCAAAACATACGGTCTCTGCTATGCCCAGACAAGCCATCTCAAGGTGGTCCAGGCTCATTATGCTCCTTCTAAGACACCCCCAACCTCACTCCAGACATTATTCTATCACAGCCCTGATCATTCTAGGCCGTCAGTGTCTTGGGCTGAGTGCGTCTCCGAGAGGACCGTGAACTCACTGAAGGGAGGGTCTGGAAATGTCTCAGTCATCACTGGGGAGAGCTCTGTACATGATTATTAAAGAGGTAAGGGGCTGGCTATATACTCCACACTGATGAATCCCTCTCTCCACAGACGTCACCTGTGAGGTCCCCGGGTGCCCTTTCTCCCAGCTCCCAGCTCTGCCCTCCGAGCTTGAGCTATGTGAACAGGTGTTTGGGCTTTCAGCCTCATCTGTAGCCCAGGCTGTGGCCCAGACCAACTCCTATTATGGTGGCCAGACCCCAGGGGCCACCCAAGTGCTGTTTGTTAATGGTGAGTGTGCCGTCAGAACTTGACTCCTTAGTGTCTATCTGGCTGTGGCTCAACACACCATCCTCTCCTTTCTTTCCAGGGGATGCAGACCCCTGGCACGTGCTAAGTGTAACACAGCCTTTGGGACCCTCCGAGCCAGCCCTTCTCATCCCTAGTGCCTCTCATTGCTTGGACATGGCACCTGAGAGGCCCTCAGATTCCCCTGGCCTCCGCCTTGCGCGACAGGTAAGAGAGAAAAAGAGCTCGGTGATTTGCATTATCATTTGCATGCTAATTTGCATGTTCCTGCTTCTCCTAGTGCTGGAGTCTGAACTTCCCAAATTCTCCCCACCTCTCCACAGAAAATCTCCCAGCAGCTGCAGACCTGGCTTGGGCTGGCAAAGGAGAGCCAGGTTAGGGGTGCTGTCTGAATCCTACATCCTCACCAACTCCAGAAGGGCCACCTCAGTCCTGGCTGTATCCATATATTGGACAAGAAAAGACAGCTTCTTCTGAAAGAGGAAATTCCCAGGAATTCACATTTAGCAACTATCCTGCATAAAACCATCCTGTGTCTGGTTGGACATCCTCACTCCTGACGAAAAGTGCTTTGTTACAAGGAGTTATATAAATTAAGAGATTATTCTTAAATCAGCTTCAGGCTCAAATGTTGTTCAAGCGCTGGGCTGGGTGCCTTGCTGCCTGTCTGTCTCTGGACTTCAGACCCTGACCTGTCTCTGCTTCTCACTGTTCCTCTCACTGGACCCTCCCCCTCAGTCTCCTCCTGCCTGGACTCTCTCTGTCTCTAATTGTCTCTCAATCTGCTCCTGTTTCTCGGAATACCTTGATTTCTGTCTGTCTCTGTGTCTTAGTCTGGTTCTTTCTTTCTCTTCGTCTCTGTCTCGGCCCTTGTCTCCCATTCAGTATCTTTCTACTTCCCTCCCCTCTTGCTCGCTCTGTCCTTACTTATCTCCCTTGCTCTATTTCTGTCTCTCGCTTTTGGTCTCTGCGTCCCTTTAGTCACTTTCTTTCTCACTCTCTCTCTGCCCCAATTCCTCCCTCTTCAGACTTTCCCTGTCCTTTGTGATCTTCTCCATCTTGCTTTCTCCGTGAGGCTCCGTTTCCGTCTCTTAGGCTCTTCCTCATTGTCTCTACTGCCCTTCTTGTCACTTCATCCTTGTCTTTCTCTGTCTGTCTTTTAGTTTTCCTTCTATTTCACTCACCGATCTTTTCCCATAATCAAATGTCACTCTTGGGCAAGTCCAGCTTCCAATCCAAGGGGTTTAGGGTTCTGATCAAGCCTTCCTGCTGAGGACACCTCCAAGCTCTGAGAACTGGACCCAGTCTCACGGGGGCCCACTTAGCCCGCCTTAGCACTGCCAACAGTACATGTTCACTACCCACTCCCACTTGGTTCAACCCTCACCAGGACCAGGAGTTAGCCAGTCAAGTGGCCCGAGTGTCTCTGGGAAGCTAGGAAGTGGAGGGAAAGTAAAGAGGAGGGGGCATGAGGGGAGGGATGGGAGGGAGTGTGGAAACAGAGGCATAAAGCCCATTCTGGGAGGGGTCATTCTCTGCCTTTCTTGACTCCAAACCCTGAGGAGTAACACTGTTACCTCTTCTGAGGATCAGTCCTGGCGCAAATCACAGGTGCTACTGCTGCTGTTGCTGCAGCTACATCGCTTCAGTCGTGTCCGACTCCGTGCGACCCCACAGACGGCAGCCCACCAGGCTCCCCCGTCCCTGGGATTCTCCAGGCAAGAACACTGGAGTGGGTTGCCGTGTCCTTCTCCAGTGCATGAAAGTGAACAGTGAAAGTGAAGTCGCTCAGTCGTGTCCGACTCACAGGTGCTATCCTGTAACAAACGCTGCTCTTGAAGCACAGCCACTCGTGTTGAGCTCTCGCCTCAGCGATTCCCATCATCATGTAACGTGTGCACCATGGTCGGACAGTCACGGGTGCTCGATTCCTGTCGAGAGATGAAAGAATGAGGTCTACCCTCCAATCTTCACTTACTCTTGATTTTCCTCCTACTTTGCTGGATACTTATTTGCAAGCTTCTCCATTTATTATTTAATGGCTTTGGGGTTGGTCCTGGGCTACCTCCTCTCCTCAGGTATTCTCAGAGCCTCCCTATCAATGTGGCTGTGGTGCCAGGCCTAGCTCTCAGGCAGGTATTCCACAATTTTGATTACCTCAGTCCTCAGGAAATAGAGTTCATTCCCGCCAAATACTAAGAATTCCTCTTTGTTTCCCCCTAATTCCACGATGGGGGAGAGGAAGAATGTGATTTCTTCTTTCTTTGAATATTAGTTTGTGGTCGTTTGGGTTCACTGTGTCCCTTTTTTTCAGGTCCTGGAAAAGCCGTATTGATTGCTTTTCTTTTAATAGCATAAACACAGCCGCATGCTGCCGTGTCCGGCCGGTTAGCTCAGTTGGTTAGAGCGTGGTGCTAATAACGCCAAGGTCGCGGGTTCGATCCCCGTACGGGCCAGGCTTAAGATGACGGACGGTCCTTCACTTTTAGGTTCACCGCTATATCCCAGTTCATGTCTGGGACACGAAACTCTCGCTGAGAACTTTAACTGGAATCAATCGTACATCTTTCGTCATGTGTGACTTGCATCTGCAGGACGAAAGGAGAGCGGTCAGTGACCCAGCAAGGCATAGAGCGTCGCTTTGGCACATTTTGACCCACAGGGTAACTGATTCCAGCAAAGAAACTGACCTTACTGGATTATTTTTCTCCTAAAATAGACTGTGAAACCAGCTACACTTTCGACGTGTCCACACTTGAGTCTTAACTAGCTCAGCAAAAGATGAAACAAGGTTTCTCAAAGGCTATGTGAAAAAACTCTACTGGTACAAACACAGCAGGAAAGAAACAGTTTTGTCAGCTGTCTCTTTAGGAGCTGGAAAGAGCCGTCGATGGCCAAACCTGAAACACTTGGAACAACAAATAATATAGTTTGAGATAATGATGCAAACTAAGTATAAAATATGTATTCATGAGTCCATACTGTTATAAATCAGTGATTAAATAAGTAAATCAATGACTACAGGAGAAGGGATGTATTTTTCTTACTGATGCATTCCAGCTAAGGTAAGAAACTATTCCCCACCCACCCACCAGGAGATGGAGCTTTAACCTCTCCCTTCTGGAATATGGGCCATCCTGACCGACTAGCTTCTAAATATCCAGGAAGAAGTAGGAAAACATAGGAAGAAACTTCACCAGGGAGAAAAAATGGCAAACACTACCTTGAAAGTGATCAAGGTTGGCATCACTAATGGTAAGCTATCCTCCTATCGGGTCACATCTGATAGGAAGTGATGGGACAAGTACTTCATCTCTGTGGTCTTGTCCAGAAACCTGTAGCCCCAGGCCTTCGTGTGAAAACAATCAGACAGACCTAGACTGGAAGATAGTCATAAAAATACCGGATAAAAATAATTCATCCGCACCAAGAAACAATCACAGACCAGAGGAGGCTGAATGCCGTGTGGGATCCCGTGGGTGGGGGGAAGACATTAGTGTAAGAACAGATGTGACACACACAGATACATGAGTTTAGTTATTATTAAAGTACCCATGTTGGTTTCTTGGCTTTAATAAAGGTGCCGGTAACCTGAGAGGCTAATTAAAGGACACTCTGAAATGGGTACCAAGAAACTATTGTTTTTGCAACTTTTCTAAATATTAAACAGTTTTGTCAGCTGTCTCTTTATGAGCTGGAAAGAGCCGTCGATGGCCAAACCTGAAACACTTGGAACAACAAATAATATAGTTTGAGATAATGATGCAAACTAAGTATAAAATATGTATTCATGAGTCCATACTGTTATAAATCAGTGATTAAATAAGTAAATCAATGACTACAGGAGAAGGGATGTATTTTTCTTACTATGCATTCCAGCTAAGGTAAGAAACTATTCCCCACCCACCCACCAGGAGATGGAGCTTTAACCTCTCCCTTCTGGAATATGGGCCATCCTGACCGACTAGCTTCTAAATATCCAGGAAGAAGTAGGAAAACATAGGAAGAAACTTCATCAGGGAGAAAAATGGCAAACACTACCTTGAAAGTGATCAAGGTTGGCATCACTAATGGTAAGCTATCCTCCTATCGGGTCACATCTGATAGGAAGTGATGGGACAAGTACTTCATCTCTGTGGTCTTGTCCAGAAACCTGTAGCCCCAGGCCTTCGTGTGAAAACAATCAGACAGACCTAGACTGGAAGATAGTCATAAAAATACCGGATAAAAATAATTCATCCGCACCAAGAAACAATCACAGACCAGAGGAGGCTGAATGCCGTGTGGGATCCCGTGGGTGGGGGGAAGACATTAGTGTAAGAACAGATGTGACACACACAGATACATGAGTTTAGTTATTATTAAAGTACCCATGTTGGTTTCTTGGCTTTAATAAAGGTGCCGGTAACCTGAGAGGCTAATTAAAGGACACTCTGAAATGGGTACCAAGAAACTATTGTTTTTGCAACTTTTCTAAATATACTCCAAAATAAAAATTTATGTTTCAGTATTCACATAGGAAGCGTGTCTGTTTCCCACCACTTAAATCAGAGTTGAGACAAATGCCTGGTGGGCAGTAGGTCCATGACAGGCAGTTCTTAAAAGCTGAAGGAATGTGATTGATGTCTTCTTTGGTGAAGGACATGCAGAGATATTTACATGGTGATCTGTGCAAGCTGATACACGCTGCAGATTATTCTCCCAGAGTCCCATTCCCACACTGAAATGCAAACCAGACCAGTGACATTCGTCTTCAGCCTGTAAAAGACATCTGAAATGGAGGTATATGGTGTATGTTGAACTTGAAGTTTGGTGAGTTTCTCTCACAAAGTTTCAAATAACACCTGAAATGTTTTCTTTCCTAGCTTGGCCTTAAAATATTTACATTTGTGTCAATAAACATCTTAACCACTGCTCTTTGTGACATCTTGCCCATTATAAAGGGCAAGACCATCTTGCCCTGCATTCCCATGACACAATCCAAGATTTTCACACAGAACAACGGCCAGCTCACTGTTGTTTCGTGGGGTCATCACAGAGATCATACTTTGCCCAGGCAATATTACTCACCGCTTCTTTTTTGAACTGGAAGATCAAAGCTTACTTTAATGTTGGGTGGGTTTGTTTTCTTTTGTGTGTGTGTGTGTGTGCGTGTTTATTCTTATTTGTGTGTGTGCACTCAAGTGCCTTTGATGTGCTTAACAGCGGGTGGTTCCTAACTTAACTTAGTTTTCCCATTAAGTCACAAAATACTTGATAAAGTACAATAGGAGAGGTGAATCACATTGGGCAAAAAAAATTTTAAACCTATAGCAGTATGTGATTGCAATGAAGGAGTCCTTCAAATAGAAATAAATGGAAAATGTGACCTACCTTTACAGAAGTACTCGTTGTTGGAAAAGCTACAGTTGTTGGAAAACACACACACACACACACACAAAACAAAAGTCTGTTATTGCAAGAGATACTGGCAGCTTCCTGACACTATTCACTAGCACCTGTGGAAGCAATATTGTTTATGCGGCCTAGATATAGAACACTTGTAGCAGTCTTATAGATTACACTACCTGTCAGCACTCTTCAAAGAATTTGAGTAAATAAAAATAATAAATAGAGGTTTTACATTTTCTCAAAGTCACGAGTATAGTGACAGATTTGGAACAAAGAATCAATGGAGTCTGACATCAGAGTTTGAGCTCCAAAGCATCATTGCATAGTGCCTCATGCTCAGAGGAGAGGACTATTCTCTGATATTAATGCACTAAGCGTCTATTTTAGGAACTCAGACAAGTCAAGAATTTTATGACATTTCTAATGTAAGACATGTCTACCAAAGTTTTAATTGTCTGCATTTCTGTGTCAAACATCATTCTTGCATGTTTACATTTGCTGAATTCTTACCTTCCTTTTCCCTTTTGCATGCCTCTACCATCCACATTGCTCTAAAATAAATATGAACAGGCACACTCCTCTCTTATAAGATACTGCTCTTTGACAGTGAGCGTAGCAAAAGATGTGGTGAAGTCCTTTCGAGCGCTCCATTTCATGTTGTGTTTCAAGACTGATAAGCACCATCAATTTCCTTTTACAAATTCGAAAGGGAGAAAAGCATTCGTATCTCCCATGCTGCCGCTACTGCTGTTAAGTCGCTTCAGTCATGTCCGACTCTGTGTGACCCCAGAGACGGCAGCCCACCAGGCTCCCTCATCCCTGGGATTCTCCAGGCAAGAACACTGGAGTGGGTTGCCATTTCCTTCTCCAACGCATGAAAGTGAAAAGTGAAAGTGAAGTCGCTCAGTTGTGTCCGACTCCTAGCGACCCCATGGACTACAGCCCGCCAGGGTCCTCTGTCCATGGGATTTTCCAGGCAAGAGTACCGGAGTGGGGTGCCATTGCCTTCGGAAGGTGCAAAAGTCAAACGATTTGGCTATGGATTTCAAGGGTTCAGAGGTTCAGAAGGTTTTTCTTGTCTTGGCTCAGCATGTAAACTTCTGTGCATATGTCAGACAAGAGAGGGTAAAAGACTTGATAGAAATTTTGAGAAATAGGAAATAGTCCTGAGATTGTAGTGTTGATCTAAAGTTCTTGAGAAATGCATTGGTGAGCCGGGAAAGCGAAAACTCCTTCAAATAATGTTAGGAACCGATAGTCTGCTGCAGCTGGCTCCGTGGCTTAGTTGGTGAAAGCGCCTGTCTAGTAAACAGGAGATCCTGGGTTCGAATCCCAGCGGGGCCTCAAGCAACACTGTTTTAAATAGAGCAAAACAACCCGGAGTACTAGGAATGCTCTCCCGATAGCCATAAGAAGGTGGTTCTCAGACATCTTGAGATGAGAATTAAAACTGCCTCTTGGGCTTTCCTTCGCATTTTAGATCAGGTCTCAGACGTTGCCAGTTTGGTTTTGTGGGATCTCTTCAGTTGTGTTTGCCTTCTAGAACTTTTACCACAATGGAGACAGTTGTTTTTCCTCATGGAATCATTGAATTGTCACGTTCCCCCTTCAGAGCCAACCCCTCCCCTGCCAACTCCCACCACCCCGATTGTCGCGCTTCTCAATATTGTATGAGCATATGAATGACCTGGTGTGGTCCATTATAACGAGGGTTTTAAATGACTGCATCTGCAACAGGGGCCTGAAAGTCAGCATTTCTACAATCTCAGACTCTACACTACTGTTCCATGGACGATACTTCATGAAGCAAGGCTAGAGACTTACTGGTCTAGTTCAGTAGGTATGTTTTCAAGCTCTGCACTTTCAGATGTTGCAGCTGTCTTCCTGAATCACTAGGCAGCCCAGCATTGTTTTTACTCATTTGTCCTTAGTGAATGAAATGAAATCAAAAGAAATAAAAGAAGAGGAACGACATTCTAATATAAATTATGGTAGTGTAAATCAAATTGTGTTGTAACTGTTTCCTCTTTTCCATGTGAAATGGACTCTTGACGATACTGGAAATTGTGGAAGGAGAAGAACTGAGGTTATGTCTTTTTAGAGGATAAAAAACAGTCAATGACAAAATACACAAAATTATATTCTTTTTTTTTTTTAAGATGCAGGCAAACTGACTTTTTAAAGCATTCTTTGTTTATGAACTTCAACTGTTTAAAAAGTACATTTTTTGCTCTGAAAAACCTTTGTGCGTTCGCGAGTCACATAACTCAAAGGGCCCTTTGCAACCAGTTGCTTGCATAATTTTTCAGGACATCTGGTAGGGTCAGGATTGGGTACATTGTGGGGCTACTCCTTACTGGCTTAAAAATAAACTTCTAATCAAATTATGGGAAACTAAATCCCAAACTTGCTGATTGGGAAAGAGTGTCTCTCTACTCTTGTTTCCTGCAACGTCGTGACCAATCCTAGTTTTAGTTTTGCTGAGAGCAGGAGGTTTCAGCGCTGCTCTTTGTGAAAGATGTCAATGCAGAGCTGATGCAGAGAAATCAGGAATTTCTTACGTGGAATTTAATGAAAGACTACAGTTTCGCTGCTGAGCACCTTCCTGGTGCACGAGGGAAGTGCGGGGAAGAGGGAAAATACAATGAGAAAGGTCAAGTGAAATAAAGAGAAAAACAAAGGAGAGGCAAGGTGGGCATCTGTTGAACAGATTCAGATCGCTCAAAGCACAGTCCTTCCAGGGCAGTGTGAGTGACGCTGGATAATAATTGACTGATGATTCCCACCTCGACTTATTCCGGCGCAAAGTCCAGTCCCATGAATTCCCAAACACTGCCCCTTTTGGCACTCCTTTCGGCACTCCTTTCTGAGAGTCAAGCGGGCATAGGTCATTCCGACCCCTCTCGGCAGTCTCCTCCAGACGAGCTTGGCCCTCTCGGAAGTTCGGTGGTCTTCAGGACTCTGTGCGTTGTGTTCTGGCTCCAACGATGAGGAAGAGAGGTGGAAATCAAAGGCACAGGACAGTATCGGGTTGTTGCTCGTAATCAAATGCCCTTGGAACCTGAGGACACCCTGCCTGATGTTTGGGAAGGTGTTTGGACTCTGCTCCCTCCTAGCTCAGGCGGTCAAGAATCTGCCTGCCATGCGGGAGACCCGGCTTTGATCCCTGGGTCGGGAACATCCCCACTCCAGTGGGTTGTTTCCAGATGTCCAGCCTGGAGAACCCCATGGACAAGGAGCCTGGCAGGCTACAGTCCATGGGGTGGCAAGAGTCGGACACGACTTAGCGACTAAACCACCCCCACCACTGAGTTAGGTTTGGTTATGAGCCATAGACTTTCGATGTTATTCTTTTAGCAAAAGTTTTTGAAACGATGGAAAGCAAGGCACCGCGAGTGAAAACATTCTGCAAGAGAAATATTCAAAATTACTAGATTGGGGGCGTGGCGGGGGTGGGTGGGGGAAGTGGAGAGGAACCAGGGAACCGAGTGTGCCGTTTTATGGGACTCGTAATGCCTCCCCTGGGCGTGACGTTTCCGTGGTGTAGTGGTTAGCACGTTCGCCTTACACGCGAAAGGTCCCCGGTTCGAAACCGGGCGGAAACAGCCCGATGCGCCGGCTTTTGCTGTCTCACAGACAAGTGCAAAGATTTCCTTCGGATTTTGCTGCCCTGTCCAAGGTTCCCGATTCCAACGTATCCTCGGAGCACCCGTGCTCTCATCTACGGCCTTTTAAAATACTTACTCTCCTTTAACATTTCTTGACGTTCCTCTGACTCCAGCAGCTTTACATGTGTCAGTTATAATGTTCTCTCCTAGAGCAATTTTGAGGAAAAAGGGGTCGGTTTTTGTGAGGTACGGGGGTAGCTTAGTGCTTATGATGTCCTGGACGCTTAGTGCTCCTTCTGTCCTGTCTAACATATAGTCGCTCATCTCCAATGCATGGAAGAATTTCGCTCCATTTTCTTCACCAAGCTTTATTGTTTTCGCTTTCACTGTTAGCCTATGATTAGCAAATGATTTGAAATGCAAGCAACTGGCCCGAGGCAACTGAGGTAGGCCTACAGCAACACAAGTGAATCAACGAAAGAATGCAATCAGTCAAACAACAAGCTAAAACCAACAGACAGAAAAAAAGGGGAGGTTTCCAGATGTCTTCCATCTCTGGCATTTTTTTTTTTCCCCCTTACCAGAAATATTTTCAAAAACCTTCGACATAAAATCTGTGTGTGCAGAAGGTGGAAAAGAATGGCGGAGGGGATGGAAGCAATGAATCAGAAGTTTCCTGTCCCCAGAAATTACACGGAGATCTTGTGTCGGGTGGAGACCGTTGCTTAATCTCACTGTCTTTTCCTTTTTCTCCTAATTCCCCGGGTCCGCGTGCGGATCCCCACCAGTATCCTCAGGGAATTATTCCGTAGTCCGCCTGGATCCGACTCTCTGCTCAAAGGTTTCCACCACGCGGCCGACGCCGCCGACTCGCCCCTTTTCCAGGAGCCCAGGAAGCACGCGGTCATCTGCAGCCAGACCCAATTACGCACCCACCTAGGCTTGCCTGGGCGGACTGGTCACATTCTGCCACGGGTTGTCCTTCAATCGCACAGACCCGTCGCTTCCCCGGGTTCAAAAGACCGTTCCATTTAGGCACAGAACAGTCCCGGCTGAGATCGGAATGGAGTTGAGGTGCGTTTGTCTACGTGTGTGTTTCGAGACAAGGCTGTGGGACAGACATACACGGAACGGGGCCTGGGGACCCTCGCAGGCAGGGTATCCAGGCCAGCAGCGGCTCTTCTCGGACGGTTCGGGGACTCTGATCCAGATCAACAGGAAGCGCGCGACGGGCAGGCGGAGAAGGTCCGCGT
The DNA here is from genome assembly GCA_006408695.1 of Aepyceros melampus. Classification (NCBI taxonomy): domain Eukaryota; kingdom Metazoa; phylum Chordata; class Mammalia; order Artiodactyla; family Bovidae; genus Aepyceros; species Aepyceros melampus. The sequence continues at coordinate 87,512 of SJXQ01004956.1, read as the reverse complement.
CGCCCCCCGGGAAACCAGAACTATTCACGGAGTCCGGAGTCAGGACCATGAACAGCGCATTCTGGATTTGCCTGGCGGCGAGAGGGATTTCTCAAAAGTGAGAGAGGATAGGGGGAAATGTTTTAATGGTACATTGAGTCGGTGGCGCGTGTGTTTTAGGCACAGACTTAAAAAAAAAAAAAAAAAAAAAAAACCACGTAAAATACCGCACACGGTATTTCTGTTGTTGCTGCTGTTCAGTCAGTCGCTAAGTCGTGTCCCACTCTTTGGGACCCCACGGATTGCAGCACGCCAGGTTTCCCTGTCCTTCACTAGCTCCCAGAGTTTGCTCAGATTCATGTCCGCTGTGTCGATGATGCCCTCCAACCAGATCATCTTCTGTCCCCTTTCTCCTCCTGCCCTCAATCTTTCCCAACGTCAGGGTCTTTTCCAGGGAGTCGGCTCTTCAACATCAGGTGGCCAAAACATTCGAGCTTCAGCTTCAGCATCAGTCCTTCCAATGAATATTCAAGGTTGATTCCCTTTATGATTGATTGGTTTGATCTCTCTGCAGTCCAAGGGACCCTCAAGAGGCTTCTCCAGCACCACAGTTCCAAAGCATCGACAGGTCCACGCTCAGCCCTCTTTATGGTTGAACTCTCTCATCCCTAAAAGACAGCTGGAAAAATCATAGCTTTGGCCAGAGAGAGGGATCTTCGTTGGCAAAATGCTGTCTCTGCCTTTTAATCCGCTGTCTAGGTATCTCACAGCTTTTCTTCCAAGGAGCAAGCGTCTTTTAATTTTGTGGCTGCAGTCATCATCCACAGTATTTTGGAGCCCAAGAAAATAAAATCTCTATTTCTACTTGATGGTTCTGAAAGAAATGATCACATGTTGAGGTATGGGAAAGTCATTCTGGCTTACATATGTTCGTGCCTAATGAAAGGTTAAAAAGAAAAGTCTGTTTTAAAGGTAAAGCTTAAATGCCTTTTTCCTGAGAGGTGAACACTAGTAGTATTTCCCAGGTGCCTGGGCCGGACTGATCTGATGTGTACTGACTGATCTGCCTTTTTTTTTGGGGGGGGGGGAACCTTTAAGGAATGTGCCACTTCACTTTTGATGTTTTTTGTTCTGACAAGGAATCAGTTCAGCTCACTTGCTCAGTCGAGTCCGACTCTTTGCCAGCCCATGAACTGCAGCACGCCAGGCTTCCCTGTCCATCACCAACTCCTGGAGCTTGCCCAAAGTCCTGTCCATCGAGTCGGTGACCTCATCCTCTGTCATCCCCTTCGCCTCCTGCCTTCAGTCTTACCCAGCATCAGATTCTTTTCCAGTGAGTCAGTTCTTCACATCAGTTCAGTTCAGTTCAGTCGCTCAGTCGTGTCCGACTCTTTGCGACCCCACGAATCGCAGCACGCCAGGCCTCCCTGTCCATCACCACCTCCCGGAGTTCACTCAAACTCACGTCCATCGAGTCGGTGATGCCATCCAGCCATCTCATCCTCTGTCATCCCCTTTTCCTCCTGCCCCCAATCCCTCCCAGCATCAAAGTCTTTTCCAATGAGTCAACCCTTCACATGAGTTGGCCAAAATATTGGAGCTTCAGCTTCAGCATCAGTCCTTCCAATGAATGTTCAGGACTGATTTCCTTTAGGATAGACTGGTTGGAACTTCTTGCAGTCCAAGGGACTCTCTCTCTCTCTCAAGAATCTTCTCCAACACCACAGTTCCAAAGCATCCGTTCTTTGGTGCCCAGCTTTCTTTATAGTCCGCCTCTCACATTCATACATGACTACTGGAAAAACCATGGCTCTGACTGGACGGACCTTTGTCAGCAAAGTAATGTCTCTGCTTTCAAATATGCTGTCTACGCTGGTCATAGCTTTTCTTTCCATGGCTGCAGTCAGCAACCCATCTGCAGTGATTGTGGAGCCCCCCAAAACAGTGAGAGTGAGCCCCCTCTCACCGTTTCCATTGTTTCCCATCTATTTCCCAGGAAGTGATGAGACCGGATGCATGATCTT
>SJXQ01004956.1:59609-84060 GCA_006408695.1 Aepyceros melampus | reverse complement strand
ATTGATTACATCTTCCTGGGTGCCTGATAGATAAAAAAATAAGGAAGTCTGGCAGCAATCATTGAGTCAGCCGTGAAATCCTGTCACCAATGTGAATCTGAAAAGGCTCTGAAACTTTATGATACTTTAAGGCTTTTGTGCCTCTCACAGTTGGGAGGTTGTGAGCAATTCACAAGCTTGCAAAAAGTCAGGGGACCCTGTTTAGGCAGGGTAGAGTGTTATCAAAGGGGGGTTGGGCTGAAACACTTTCAAATGCAGGAAACCAAAGCTCAGAATTAACTTTTTCCAGAGAAAATTAGAAAATAATGGGAAAACAGACAAATTCTTATTTTGGGGGGCACATGTTCAGGAAAAACCAGGGAGAAATCCGATGACTCAAATTGCCCTGCCATCTGAATTTGCCACGTGACCCTGTCACAGGTGGGATTCCTCACGCTGGCCCCCGACAATCTCTGCTTCCTCTGCCTTTTCTAAATCCAGCTTCAGCATCTGGAAGTTCACAGTTCGCGTCCTGTTGAAGCCTGGCTTGGAGAATTTTGAACATTACATTGCTAGCATGTGAGATGAGTGCAATTGTGTGCTGGTTTGAATATTCTTTGGCACTGCCTTTCTTTGGGACTGGAATGAACACTGACCTTTTCCAGTCCTGGGGCCTCTGCTGAGATTTCCACATTTGCTGGCCTATTGGGTGCAGCCCTTTCACAGCATCATCTTTTAGGATTTGAAATAGTTCAACTGGAACTCCATCACCTCCACTGGCTTTGTTCATAGTGGTGCTTCCTAAGCCCCACTTGACTTCCCATTCCAGGATGTCTGGTTCTAGGTGAGTGATCACACCATTGTGGTTATCTGGCTCATGAAGACCATTTTTTTGTATAGTTCTTCTGTGTATTCTTGCCACCTCTTCTTAATATCTTCTGCTTCTGTTAGGTCCATACCATTTCTGTTCTTTATTGTGCCCATCTTTGCATGAAATGCTCCCTTGGTATCTCTGACTTTCTTGAAGCGATCTCTAGTCTTTCCCATTCTATTGCTTTCCTCTGTTTCTTTGCATTGGTCACTGAGGAAGGCTTTCTTACCTCTCCTAACTATTCTTTGGAGCTCTGCATTCAAATGGGTATATCTTTCTTTTTCTCCCTTGCCTTTCACTTCTCTTCTTTTCTCAGCTATTGGTAAGGCTTCCTCGGACAACCATTCGGCTTTTTGCATTCCCCACCCACCCCCACCCCCGCTTGGGGATGGTCTCGATCACTGACTGCCTCCCGTCCAAGTTCTTCAGGCACTCTATCAGATTCAAATCCCTTGAGTCTATTTGTCACTTCCATTGTATAATCGTAAGGGATTTGATTTAGGTCATACCTGAATGGCCTGGTGATTTCCCCTACTTTCTTCAATTTAAGTCTGAAAATTGCAATAAGGAGTTCATGATCTGAGCCACAGTCAGCTCCCCCCGATCTCGTTTTTGCCAACTGTATAGAACTTCTCCGTCTTTGGCTGCAAAGACTATAGTCAACCTTTATAAATACATATAACCAATCTATATAAATAGACAAGGTATAAAACTGCTGAAAACCATGTTTCTCCGGAGCCTTTCTTCAGAATTAGTGAGAGACACTCACACGGGGCTATCGTCCTTAGACTGGCTTGATTCACACACTTTTTCCTTCTGTTCCAAGTATAGACTGCTTGTTGATGATTTCCCTTGACACCTGAGTACAGACTGAAAAACGGGGGCTCTCGCGTTCAGGGAAGTGATACCTCGATGTCTGGACTCCCATTGCCTCTGCGCTGGTGGAGCTCAGCACCCGGGGGTGGCAGATCCCTGAAATTGCAACTGAGGGAGTCGGGCGGGTTGGCCGGGCTGTCTACGGGGACCACCGCTGTTGCCCGCTGCGGTCTAAAGCGGGCTGTGTGGTTTGATGCCTGGGAGTTTTCTCCAATATTTGGGGGAATTTTAGCTGACTTTGACTCAGATTAGATCAGACTAGATCTCGGATTCTGTGAACTTTGAGAGGACAAATGGATGAAAGGCAGGAAGCGGTGTTTCTGAAAGGGTCGCCGGCCACCTGAACATCTGAGACCTATTTTATGACATGACCCTTAAGCTTATGGCCTCAAATCCTCTCCATGGCCTCTCCTATGTCTCCAGCTTCATTTCACACTTCACCGCCCCCCTCTCTCCCCACCACCCTGTCCTCTTATGTCCCAGAGGTTTGTGAATATATTATCTGTTCCACCTCTGTTCCTAGTTACTATCTCCTCAACCTCGAAACTGGCCCTCCATCATCACTCCTTCAGATAAAACTTCCCCAAAGCTTTCTGCTTAAATCTTCACATTTCTGTTAGCTTCTGTACACCGGGTCTTTTATTGCAAAGGCCAGTTAGGCAACAGATGGCAATGCTGGGGTGAGAAAGCGTTGCATTCTGGATTCCAAGTGTGTGCCATCAAGAACATTACCATGCCCTGTCTCTCTCAACATCCAAAATCCTTCTCTCAAGGCAGCTGTATGTTTTGAGGTGTTCCTTGAAAACGAAAAGAAACATATAACCACCGTGTCTAAAGAGAGCATGTCTGTCTGTTTAAATTTTGTGTGGTATTAAGTCATTTCCTGAATTCCAGCAGTCTCTGCCTAATGTGATTTCTGCACCTTTGAGTATACCTTTCCTGCCTTCTTGCCTCTTTTTGCCTTTACCATTGACTTCTGCATGCTTTTATCCGAGGCATGATTTATCATAGAATTTGGCCATGATTCTCCTTCTTAGGGAGTATTAACTACTCTTAACAGTAAGAGGAGAAGAATGTGATTCTTAGGGCCAAATGCACTTCCAAACCAAATAAGTGTACTTTATTTTATAACACTTAGTTAAAGAGCACACAGGGCAGTCAGTAACCATCTGCAGACACATCATCAGGGCCCCAAAGAAGTACAGAATAGATGAGGAGGTGGAAGCACGCCAGATTAACAGATAGCAGAGATTAACCAAGAGCACTCACAGCAGAAAACTTGCTTTCAAGGAGTGACTTCTTTCTATCATGTATGGAAAGTCGAAAGGGTTAGATTTGCTTGTAATCCAAAATGTAGACATGGAAAACAACGTTGTGGTACGTACACTAACCCTAAATGAAGTGAATCGGTGAGAGTCGTCAGTTTCGGGGTTACTTCTATCTTCCTAGCAGAACCATGGAGAAGGAAATGGCAACCCACTCCAGTGTTCTTCCCTGGAGAATCCCAGGGACGGCGGAGCCTGGTGGGCTGCCGTCTATGGGGTCGCACAGAGTCGGACACGACTGAAGCGACTTAGCAGCAGCAGCAGCAGAACCAGCGGCTTCAGAGGCCTCATTGAAATAGACATGCTTAAGCCCTCTGGTCGCAGGGGGCCAGTGGCGCAATGGATAACGCGTCTGACTACGGATCAGAAGATTCTAGGTTCGACTCCTGGCTGGCTCGGAACCTTTTTGACAACTCCTCTTCCGGCGCTTGAACCGCACCCAAACTCTCCAAGCTTTGGCGGCTCACAAGCGCTCCGAAGAAGCTCCCTCAACCTTGCTTCTTGTTACCCCGTGGGGCCATCCTACCTCTCGTGGCAGTCCGAAGGACCCTTCAAAGGCGATCACTGGAACATCCACAATCAAGCATTTTCTGGTTTCGATCTCCCACAGCAAATACGGAGAAAGGACCACATAGGGACACCTGAACTGAGTTTCACATCAAAGAGGCTTTCAGAAAAAAGAAGAGGACGAGGAGGAACAAGAGAGAGAGAGAAAGTAGGAAGGAAAAAGGCTCGGCAAGTGTCTTCACCACTTATTCCCACTGGGTTCCCCTTCACCACCCCCTCCCCCCTTCCTAATAGAAAGAAGAGTGGCTTTGACTGAGGAAATATTAAATCCAAGAAGGCCCATGGTGTTTCGCACCGGATATCGGAGATGGGCCTGCACCCGGACTTCCAAAAGAGCGCTGGTAGGCTGTTCCAAGAGGGAGGAGTAACACGCTGATTTTTTTTTTTTTTTTTTCCCTAAGCAACCCAAGTTACCTACAAGTCCAGGGTTCAAACGGTTAACAACCTTGAGTGGTGAGGCGCAAAAACCTCCTTGGCCCGTACGGGGATCGAACCCGCGACCTTGGCGTTATTAGCACCACGCTCTAACCAACTGAGCTAACCGGCCCTGACAAGCCTGGCGCTGCAACTTAAGGCCTCTACTTGCCGCGCTTACACTTCTTTTTCGTGGTCCCCAGAGAGCTGTTCCACGTGCAACCCAACAAACATCTGTTTGTGACCTCTGCACACAAAGCCAAACTCGGACAGCAGCCCCTTGGACCAAAGGGCGCCAAGCGAGGGAGCAGGAGACAAGCCTCACGTCCACTCCCTCTTGGTCTTTCAGTTAGCGGTGTTTTGTTGTTGTTGTTGTTGTCTGTCTGTCTGTCTTGTCTGTCTGTTTGTTTTAAGCGGAAGACCAAAGAATCTGGGCTTGATCACCGACTCTTGACATTTCAGGATTCAGGATGTTTCCGGTTTACCATTCGCTGCCCTGCTAGTCCATGGCTCGGAGATTCGTTAGCTCAGCTTGCCCCGGAGAAACAAACTGACTTTGGATGTTACTGATGATATCTACAAGAGCAGTGTTAAGTGCCTTGAGGATGTTACCGACCACAGCAATTCTAGTCTGACTCTGGCTGATTTGTGCTCACTCAGCTGGCACAGAATTGAGGTCAGAGGGGACGAGTAAGGACTGCCTGGCAGATCAGCGGGCATTTGCCCCTCTCCGCCCCTCGGTTTCTATCAGCCAAACACTGCCCGTCGCAGCATGGGCAGCTGCTAGAGTTCAAGGGCACCGAATCGCGCTTACTTTTCAACCAGGATCATTGAATCATCTTCAGTCATTGCAGTCCTTTACTGGCGCTCAAGAGATGGTGATCACAGAACTTCCTAAGGTCACACAAACCCACATAAGACAAAATCGAGCCGTTTTCCGGCATCTACTGTACCGGACGCTGCCTAAAACGTCTGCTCTGCCTTTGGCAAGGAATTCTTCGCTTAGCGGTAGTCTGCTTAGTGTGACTCATTGACTGTAGCGTTGTCGGTCGTGATAGGAGGGCGCACTAACGTCGACCATTTCCTGAAAGAGAAAACCGATTCGGTGTGGCCAGCTTGGGCTAGCCGGGAGTCTCCTTTCTCGCTTGGACACCATCTGCGGCTGCTGCTAAGTCGCTTCAGTCGTATCCGACTCTGTGCGACCCCATAGATGGCAGCCCACCAGGCTCCGCCATCCCTGGGATTCTCCAGGCAAGAACACTGGAGTGGGTTGCCATTTCCTTCTCCAATGCATGAAAGTGAAAAGAGAAAGGGAAGTTGCTCAGTCGTGTCGGACTCTTAGCGACCCCATGGACTGCAGCCTACCAGGCTCCTCTGTCCATGGGATTTTCCAGGCAAGAGTACTGGAGTGGGGTGCCATTGCCTTCTCCGTGGACACCATCGGGGTGGGGGGGGGGAGGAAAACATGATCAAGGAGCGGCGAGAGCAAGTTTCCGTAGTGTAGTGGTTATCACGTTCGCCTCACACGCGAAAGGTCCCCGGTTCGAAACCGGGCGGAAACAGCGTTTCTCTTCGGAGTTTGCATTTTGAACAGTTCTCCGGAACTTCTCAGGAACCTTCCGAGAAACTCGGTAGATGAGGAGGCTTCCGAACTCCCACCGAGTCTCACCCGTAAACCTGGGGGAACTACCGACGACCCGACCCATCCGAATAGTCTTCAGGCACCGTATTCCATCTCGTACGGCAGAGCCTGCACTCAGGCCAGCTTAAGGCGCTTTCTGCGAGCCTTTTACACAAACAGCAAAATCTCCCATGGATTCCCCGGGCCGTAGGCCGCAGCTTCCTCCGAAAAACTTCGGTTTCCTCGTCCACGTCGAGGAATACGACCGAAACCCAACTGTGCCTTCTTTTCCTTTGGTTTTCTTCTCCGAGAAAGCGTCTCATTCTTTTGACTAAGGATGGAAGGCAACGACGATACGAAACTCTCTTAAGAGAAGCAACAGGAAGAGTCAGTTGGAATTTGACATTTTGGAGGGGGAGGCGGGGGCGGTAAGAGGAAAGGAAGAAGAGAAAAGGGCTCGCGCAGTCAGGGGCCGGTTAGCTCAGTTGGTTAGAGCGTGGTGCTAATAACGCCAAGGTCGCGGGTTCGATCCCCGTACGGGCCACTGTTCTCTTTGGTCACCGCCTCCAAGAGGCTGCCAACCGTTTTCCGAGGGAACTTGCCTCCTGGGCGGTTGCGCCTGTTCCGTCGGGACGCCAGGCTGGCTCCTCAGTCCTCCACTGTCTCCTGTGCTGTCTAACCACGTCGTCCTCTGCCCGACGCCTTCTCTTTTTGCCTTCCATCTTTCCCAGGATCAGGGTCTTTTCCAGTGAGCTGGCTCTTCGCATCGGGTGGCCAAAGTGCTGGAGCTCCAGATTCAGCGACCGTCCTTCCGATGAATACTCGGGGTGAGTTTCCTTTTAGGATTGACTGCTTTGATCTCCTTGCAGTCCAAGGGACTCTCTCTCGAGTCTTCTCCAGCGCCACACTTGGAAAGCATGAATTCTTTCGCGCTCAGCCTTCTTTATGGTCCAGCTCTCACATCCGTACATGACTACTGGAAAAACCATAGCTTTGACTGTACGGACCTTTGTTGGCAAAATTACGTCTCCGCTTTTTAATACGCCGTCTAGGTTGGCCATAGCTTTTCTTCCAAGGAGCAAGCGTCTTTTAATCTCGTGGCTGCAGTCACCATCCGCATTGATTTTGGAGTTTTCCCCTTCTGTTTGCCATGAAGTGACGGGACCGGATGCCATGATCTTAGTTTTCTGAATGTTGAGGTTTAAGCCAGCTTTTTCACTCTCCTCTTTCACCCTCATCAAGAGGCTCTTCAGTTCCTCTTCGCCTTCTGCCACCAGAGTGGTATCATCTGCCTATCTGAGATTGTTGACAGTTCTCCTGGCAATCTTGATTCCAGCTCGTGATTCATCCAGCCCGGCCTTTCGCATGATGTACCCTCATAGAAATTTAATAAGCAGGGTGCCAATATACATACAGCTTTGTCCTATGCCTTTCCCAGTTTTGAACCAGTCCGTTGTTCCACGTCCGGTTCTAACTGTTGCTTCTTGACCCATATACGGGTTTCCCAGGAGACAGGTAAGGAGACACTTAGAGTCCTCTAACGTGTTCCAAACCCACCACCCTCACATACCTTTTATCCACTCGTTATCCAGTTTAGCTCCCCACTTACCACAAGCCCAACATTTTTCCAGGCAGGCAGGGTTCTGTTTCCTCCGGGACCAATGGATGAAGACAGAGAGCTGGGCAGGGTCAGAGGGTGGCCTAAGACGAAAAGTTTGGTGGGAGGTGGGGGCGGGGGCAAGGGAAAAGATTCCTGGCAACCTTTTGTCAAAAGCGTATTCGATTTTAAATTGTCTTTCCAAAGTAGTTGCTCAATGAATGCCCTTTCTCAAATTCTCAAGAGATGCAAAGTAAGGAGGCATTCTTAAAAGGTGGTTCTTTCCAAGTCTCTGAAGACCCTTCAAGATGAACTGACAGCCAAGATTGCCTTGTGGGGAGAGACCGCGCAAGGTGGTGGACTGATTCGGGATACTTCCTCTCCCTGCGTGTCTGCAGCACTTTGACCACTTTGAACAAGAAACACAAGACCACAAGACTGACTTTTTTTTTTTTTTTTTTTAGGCCAGGAATCAAATCTGGACTCTTGTCATCAGTTGACAGCCGTGCATCTCCCATGATTGCTTCTGACTTCAAAGGACAATTCAGTATCATGGTCGCTTCTCTGATCACTGCGGGAATTCTTTCCCCAGCCTCGTACAGTTTCCCTACCTGTGTGCGCTGACCAGTGTTAAGGTCCATGTGGAGAGCTTCCTGGCGTTTCCTCTTCTCCCGGCTCTCTCCTTTCCGGTGCTCTGCCCTGCCGTCTCCAGCTGTCTTGGTCTCCTGGACTTTATCCGCCCCGACACTTCAACTCAGAGAATTCACCAGCCTCTGCCTGCACTGGGGCCTGGAAACTCTCTAAGGCAGTAAAAACTCAGGGGGCAATCCTAGATCTCACGTCAGTTCCCAGCAAAATCGCTCATTGATTTCTTTTCTGTCAAAGATTACCATCCTTCTTTGCCTGATGTTTGGTGTCTGGAAAAGTGTTTCTGATCTGTTTTGGTTCTTTGAGGCGGGAGGGTGCGTCTGTCTGATCCTTGTGATTTTGTCTTGGCTGGAAACAGGCCTTTCCACTCTGTGGAGGAGAAAGAGGGGGAAGCTGAGGCCTCTTCGGTTTGTGGGTTTCTGCTCTGGGGTTGCAGGCTGCAGGGGAGCAGAGAGGGGCAGGTTGGTTAGTGCAGCGGCCTGTCCTAGGGGCAGTTGACATCGCCTTTCCGGGGAAACATGGGGCCTCCTGCTGCTTGTGGCAAGCAGTGTGTGCCGGTTTTGGGCCCGGGCTCCAGGTTCCAGCTGGGTCAACCTATCTGGAGGGTTCAGGCTACAGGCCCCAGTGCCGGTCACATGGTCTTCTCCGGTGTACCAGTGTGAGTGTGTCAGTGTGTGTGTGTGCCAGGGCTGGTTGTGGGAGAGGAGGGCTCTGGTGGGAGAGCAGGGCCTGAGTCCAGGAGTGCCGAGGGGCTGACGTCACCAAAAGGGGCATGCAGATCTCTGGCGGGCCGGCAGGCTGAAGGTGGGCGCTTTCTGATGAGTGGGCGGGAGCCTTGGAAGATGGGCGATCCGCATACTCCTTCCTCATCGCCGCCTGGCTGTCACCCGCGGGACATCGGAACACCTACCTGCTGCACCAGTGCCTCCCCGCTGGGTCAATTCCGGCCGTCCTCCTTGGTGGCCGGGTGATGATTGCCACTTGGCAGAGTCTCAGAGGCTGGGACTGGATGAACCAGTGGGACCCGCCCAGCACCTGAGTCCACCGGAGCCACCCCTCTCAGTCCCTTGATGCCTCTAGTCCCCTTTCTTTCTCTCTCTCTCCCTCGTTCTCCTTTCCTTTAGGTTATTACATCTTCGTGGGACCCTTTCCCCAACACTTCATTAAAGGATATTTAAAATGTAAAGAGCTTACGTGTAAATTGAGCTGGATGAACTTAACCGAGGTATACTACTCCCACGTGACCACCACCCAGCTCGAGGTTCAGGACATGCCAATTAGTCCAGAAAATCGCCTTACGCCCCCTTGCCAGTCAATACTGCCTCCTGCAAGCTCATCGCTGTGTGATTTCTAGCGCCGGGTAATGTGCCTGCTCTTGAATTTCGTAGAAGTGGAGTCATATAGCATATCCTATGGTAAGACTTTTTTCTTTTCTTTTCTTTTCTTTTCTTTTTTTCTTGCCTAAGGCAATAGTTCTGAAAGGGATTTGAGTCTTTACACGTACAATAAGTCGTAGAAGTTTGATCTTATTGCTGGGAGGTTTAGTCTTCCGATTTTATCAACAAACCAAACTTTGTCTGTACAAGGAAATGGGACGTTGCTCATGATACTCATAGTAGGGAAAAAGCAGTCTCGCCAGGCCATCTGTCAGCAGAGTGGCGCAGCGGGAGCGTGCTGGGCCCATAACCCAGAGGTCGATGGATCGAAACCATCCTCTGCTAGGCTTTCTTTTCGTGACACCCATCCGCGCATCACAGGCACGACACATTTCGTCAGCTTGCAGACGCACCGTCTCCTTTCACCACTCCTAGAACCGTTGCCACCGCCTTCCTAATCTTTATAAAACAACAAGCGTTTTCCTTTCCTGTCTTTTCTTTTCTTTCTTTCTCCCCCCTCCGCCCTCCCCCCTCTCCCTTTTGTCCTGGGCGGGGGCCCTGGGACCGGGCTGGGGGCAGGGGGTGAGAGTGTAACAGCAAAATCGGCCCTCCTCACTCATTTCCAAAGAAAGAGAGGCAAGCCCGTCTTACTTCGGAATAGTTGACAAGTTTACCGTCCATTTCCAATGGATCAGCACTACTTCTTCCAGGGAATAAAATACACACTTGACGCCAGTTAGGGTTTTATATCTTCTTTACACTCGAAAGAAAAAAACTTTTCTTGTCTGTTTGTTTGTTTGTTTTTCTTGATTTCTGGCTGGGACTGGTCGGCGAGTCTCCTACTGTCTGCCCCTTGTCTTTTCACAACTATTCCTGTGTTGTACGACGAGGTGGCCGAGTGGTTAAGGCGATGGACTGCTAATCCATTGTGCTCTGCACGCGTGGGTTCGAATCCCATCCTCGTCGTCTGGTTGAGTTTATGGCCTTCTACTGTGGCTCGGCTGGTGAAGAAACCACCACCCGCAATGCGGGAGACTTGGGTTCCATCCCTGTGTGGGGAAGATGTCTACGCCTCTCTTTTCACTCCTATAGGTCAAGTTAACGGGATTATTTTTAAAAATCCTTCTCTTCTCGAAGGCAATACACGTTGCTATTACTTATGAAGACTCCAATCGCATGCATTTTGTGGGAAAAACAGAAGGAAAAGAGTTAAGTTCGAACACGCAGGAGAATCAGATTACAGAAAATAGAGAAAACGTCACCGTGACTGTGAGGCAATGTGAGTACTGAAGAAGAATGAGAATTAAAGCTGGAGACACAGCAGGTTAAAAGACTATCAAAGTGTGAAAGGTTCCCCAAGGAAGAAGTAAAGAATCAGTTCTTTGTGTAAATTCTCTGAAAAAGACTGCAGTTTGAAGAATGGTACTGGGCACAGACATGGAACTATAAGGCTTTCCAAACAGTAATTTTTTTTTTTTAATTTTTCAGAAGTTCCAATTCCCTGTCAGACGAGGTGGCCGAGTGGTTAAGGCGATGGACTGCTAATCCATTGTGCTCTGCACGCGTGGGTTCGAATCCCATCCTCGTCGGACCGTCTGGCTGAGTTTATGGCTGCCTGCTGTGGCTCAGCTGGTGAAGAAACCACCGCCTGCATGCGGGAGACTTGGGTTCCATCCCTGTGTGAGGAAGGTGTCCACTCTTGTATTTTGGCGCTGAGAAAACCATGGACTACAGTCCACCTGTTCACAAAGAGTGGGACAGGACTGAGCAACTTCACTTCTATATGAGTTACTAAATTTGGATCAAGTTAGCTTGAATGTTTTGTTAATCCACCTTGAAAGCAAAGAATGTTGCTATTACTTATAAAGACACCAGTCTCATGCACTTTATGGGAAGAATGAGCAAAGGAATTAAGTTTGAAAGGCAGAAAAAAGTGAAATGAATATAGTAAAATAAACAAGTGTCTGCATCACAATTCAACTGGCAAATTCAAGGAGGAAAACACACACAAAAATCTTAAGAAAGTTTTCCTTTCTTTGTACAGTACTGTTTAATGAGTCCTTACACTATGACAAGAAAATAAAAATTCCTTGAAACAGCAAGCACCATAAATAATGAGAAAAAATTTTTAATCAAATGGAAAAATAAAAATCTGATGAAGTTGGAACTAGGAGGATGGGGGGCGGGAGTGGGAGGGTAAGGTGAGGTGTGGAGGGACCTGCGCTCCTTTACTTATTGCTTTGAAGATGTTCTTATTTGGAAGCCCACTAAACTAACATACTTCAACTTGTTTTGCCTGGTTACCCTATGTGGATCACAACAAATAGTGGAAAATTCTTCAAGAGGTGGGAATACCAGACCCCCTACCTGTCTTCTGAATAATCTGTATGCAGGTCAAGAAGCAGAAGTTAGAACTGGACGAGGAACAAGAGTGGTTCTAAATTGGGAAAGGAGTACGTCAAGGCCGTATATTGTTGAGAACTAAAGTGTCACCAATGAGGAATGAGGTAATAGAAAACAGAGAAAATCCCCACAGTGTGAACACGGGAGTATCTAGGATGGAAATGAAACTGCAAGAACAAAGAAAGTGAGAGGTAGAATGAGGTGAAACAGAAAATTGTATACTGTTCTTTTGTAAAGATCAAGAGCAAAATTTACACTTGCCCTCCACCAGAAGGTCCGACGAGGATGGGATTCGAACCCACGCGTGCAGAGCACAATGGATTAGCAGTCCATCGCCTTAACCACTCGGCCANAAGTGAGAGGTAGAATGAGGTGAAACAGAAAATTGTATACTGTTCTTTTGTAAAGATCAAGAGCAAAATTTACACTTGCCCTCCACCAGAAGGTCCGACGAGGATGGGATTCGAACCCACGCGTGCAGAGCACAATGGATTAGCAGTCCATCGCCTTAACCACTCGGCCACCTCGTCTGACAGGGAATTGCAACTTCTGAAAAATTAAAAAAAAAAAATTACTGTTTGGAAAGCCTTATAGTTCCATGTCTGTGCCCAGTACCATTCTTCAAACTGCAGTCTTTTTCAGAGAATTTACACAAAGAACTGATTCTTTACTTCTTCCTTGGGGAACCTTTCACACTTTGATAGTCTTTTAACCTGCTGTGTCTCCAGCTTTAATTCTCATTCTTCTTCAGTACTCACATTGCCTCACAGTCACGGTGACGTTTTCTCTATTTTCTGTAATCTGATTCTCCTGCGTGTTCGAACTTAACTCTTTTCCTTCTGTTTTTCCCACAAAATGCATGCGATTGGAGTCTTCATAAGTAATAGCAACGTGTATTGCCTTCGAGAAGAGAAGGATTTTTAAAAATAATCCCGTTAACTTGACCTATAGGAGTGAAAAGAGAGGCGTAGACATCTTCCCCACACAGGGATGGAACCCAAGTCTCCCGCATTGCGGGTGGTGGTTTCTTCACCAGCCGAGCCACAGTAGAAGGCCATAAACTCAACCAGACGACGAGGATGGGATTCGAACCCACGCGTGCAGAGCACAATGGATTAGCAGTCCATCGCCTTAACCACTCGGCCACCTCGTCGTACAACACAGGAATAGTTGTGAAAAGACAAGGGGCAGACAGTAGGAGACTCGCCGACCAGTCCCCAGCCAGAAATCAAGAAAAACAAACAAACAGACAAGAAAAGTTTTTTTCTTTCGAGTGTAAAGAAGATATAAAACCCTAACTGGCGTCAAGTGTGTATTTTATTCCCTGGAAGAAGTAGTGCTGATCCATTGGAAATGGACGGTAAACTTGTCAACTATTCCGAAGTAAGACGGGCTTGCCTCTCTTTCTTTGGAAATGAGTGAGGAGGGCCGATTTTGCTGTTACACTCTCACCCCCTGCCCCCAGCCCGGTCCCAGGGCCCCCGCCCAGGACAAAAGGGAGAGGGGGGAGGGCGGAGGGGGGAGAAAGAAAGAAAAGAAAAGACAGGAAAGGAAAACGCTTGTTGTTTTATAAAGATTAGGAAGGCGGTGGCAACGGTTCTAGGAGTGGTGAANCCGGGAGTTGGTGATGGACAGGGAGGCCTGGCGTACTGCGATTCATGGGGTCGCAAAGAGTCAGACACGACTGCGCGACTGAACTGAACTGAACCTAGTTCGATACTTCAGCATCAATCAAACTGTACACTTAAAAGTAGTGAATATATCATACGTCAATAAACTTTCCTTTTTAAAAATGGCAGATTAACAAGAGAGAGAGCATACATGTTATTAATATTCTTAATGAGTACACAGGGGCTTTGCAGAAAAGAAGTGAAAGCCCAAGAAGGAGACACGTGGCTTATATACCATTTTAACAAAGAGTGATCAATTGTGGAGATGTGATAGGAAAGACATGGGGAATTGATAAAAAGAAAAGGATCTTTGAGCCCAGTTTGTTAATGCAGACTCGTCTCAGTGACAGCTCTTCATCTCTGGTGATAGCAGTTGCCCCTCTCATTGGGCGGGGCAGGGGGGGGTTAGTTATGGCCTAATTTTAGGCAGAAAAGCAGAAAGTGGGAGTGAAAAACAACTCTTTTTTTCATCTGCTGTTTCTCAATTGCCTTCAGCTTGAAATAATCAATATGCCCAAGTGCCATATTTGAGGATGGCATTCTCTGATCCTCTTCAAGTGTATGTAATTGACAAGAGGAAAGAACAGAAATAAGCTAAGAATCCAATTCATGAAGTGAGAGATGGGACTTCCCTGGTAGTCCAGTGGTTAGGACTCCAAGCTTCCACTGCAGGGGGCCTGGGTTCAATCCCTGGTCAGGGAACTAAGATCCCTTAAAGCTCAGCTTAAAATAAATAAAAAAAAAAAAAGTGAGGGGAAAAAAACAGATATCTGCTGTTTCTCAATTGCCTTCAGCTTGAAATAATCAATATGCCCAAGTGCCATATTTGAGGATGGCATTCTCTGATCCTCTTCAAGTGTATGTAATTGACAAGAGGAAAGAACAGAAATAAGCTAAGAATCCAATTCATGAAGTGAGAGATGGGACTTCCCTGGTAGTCCAGTGGTTAGGACTCCAAGCTTCCACTGCAGGGGGCCTGGGTTCAATCCCTGGTCAGGGAACTAAGATCCCTTAAAGCTCAGCTTAAAATAAATAAAAAAAAAAAAAGTGAGGGGAAAAAAACAGAATAAACCCCAAAGAAGAAAATAATGAGATGAAAATAAACAATGAAGAAAATAGAAAATGATTAAAATCTGAGTTTTTTTGAAGAGTTATAAAATAGGTATATCTCCAGGAAACCAGATCAGTAAAAAGACAGAATGATAAAGACACATAACAACAGCATAATAGCACAAGGAATGAAAACATTACATATTTTTCCTTTTAAAACTCATAGATAGTAAGTATGAACAACTTCATGCTATTAAATTTGGAAACAGAAAGAAAAACTGACAAATACACAGAATACAAGAGAGGGAAACATTCCTAACTTCAGAAATCAATGGAAAAGAAAAAAAAAAAAGGACGAGGCAGCAGGAGATTAAAAGAGATTAAAGAGAAAGAAAACCAAATGCACTGTGGGAATTGTGCCTACATCCTGGTTCCAAATTATGAACAGTTATAGGGTTTCCGTGGTAACTCTGGTAAAGAATCCACCTGCCCATGCAGGAGCCGTGGGTACAATCCCCGATCCAGGATGACCCCACATGGCTTGGAGCAACCAAGCCCGTGCGTCACAACACAGCCTGCGCTCCAGAGCCGGGGAGTGCCAACGACTGCACCCGTGCACCTCGACTCCTGAAGCCCGCGACCCCTAGGCCCGCGCTCCACTGCAAGGGAAGCCACTGCGATGAGGAGCCTGCACGCCGTCACAAAGAGCAGCCGCCACTCTCCACAACTAGAGGAAAGCCTGAGCAGCGACGAAGACCCAGCAAAAATAAATAAAACAAAGAAACAAAACTATAAATAAGTAAATATAAATAAATGAAATAAAATGATTTTTAAAAGAACAGCTATAAGAGACATTGGGGAATAATCGAGGAAATGAATATGGATGATAGTTGATATTATGAATTAATATTAAATTTCTACCTTGTGATAGTTATGCAGGAGAACATTCTTAGTTTTAGAAGATGCATGTTCAAGAAAGGGATGAAGTATCAACTTCTGAAGTTTACCCTCAAATCATTCATCAAACAGACAGGCACAGACACACATATAGACACAGAAGGCAGTTATGGCAAGCTGCAAACACTTACTGAACCTAGGTGATCAGTATACAAGTTTGGCTTGCTTTCAGTTTGTGTGTGTGTGTGTGTGTGGCCGTGCTGCGTCTACATTGCCGCACAGGCTTTTCTCTACTGGCAGTGTGCGGACTGCTCATTGCACGGCTTCTCTGGTGGACCACAGGCTCTATCAGTGTGTGTGTGTGTGTGTGTGTGGCCGTGTGTGTGTGTGTGTGTGTGTGTTTGGCCGTGTGTGTGTGTGTGTGTGTGTGTGTTTGGCCGTGTGTGTGTGTGTGTGTGTGTGTGTGTGTGTGTGTTTGGCCGTGTGTGTGTGTGTGTGTGTGTGTTTGGCCGTGCTGGGTCTGCATTGCCGCACAGGCTTTTCTCTACTGGCAGTGTGCGGACTGCTCAGTGCACGGCTTCTCTGGTGGACCACAGGCTCGAGGCCGTGTGGGCTTCAGGAGTCGTTGCACGTGGGCTCGGTAGTCGTGGCTTCTGGGCTCTAGAGCACAGACCCAATAGCTGTGGCACACGGGCTTAGCTGCTCCGTGGTATGTGGGATGTTTTTGGATCAGGGATCGAATCTGTGTCTCCTGCATCGCCTGGCAGATTCTTTACCACTGAGCCACCCAGGACGTCCCCTTTCTTTCAGTTTTTGAAGAACAACAAGGAAGAGTGTAACTGGAACAGAAAGATCAGGGAGGGCAGTGGGGGATATTTCACTTTCCAGGATCCTCCAATAGCTCGCATCTCATATGGAGGAAAAGCCAAATTATTCCTGCAAGAGGAGCAATGGAGAAAAGAGTGAGAAAAGTCAGGGATGAGTAGACTTTTCAAGTGCAGCCAATTGGTTTTGTGGACAGATGGCATGGGTAGGGTATTTGACCAAAAAGAGTCAGGGGTGACTAGTGACTAGGTCTTTTGCTTGAGGAACTGGGAAAGGACAGAAGGTCTCAACGAGAAGGGGAGGGTGAGACAGAGCAGGTTGGAGACCAGGACTTCAGTCTGGGGCGTGAGAGTTTGAAATGGCTCTGAGACACCCTGAGCGGACAGTTGGATGACAACACACGAGCTCAGGGCTGGAGGCCAAGCTGAAGACATGCATTTGAGAGTGATCAGCACACACAGTCGAACCTCATGATATGCAGATTCTATATTCATGAACTTGCCTACTTGCTCCATTTACTCAGAAGGCCAAAATCAATACTTGCAGGGCTTTTGCGTCATCTGCAAGTCTGTGTTAGAGCTGCAAAAAATCTGAGCCACTGAGACGCGCATTCCCAGGCAAGGCTGAACAAGGCTGTGCTCTCACTTCCTGTTTCAGCTCGCATGCTGTGAACAAGTGTCCTTCTCGTGGTCTACTTAGAGCCACGTCTTTTGTAATTCTGTGCTTTTTGCTGGTAGTTTCATGGGAAGTGCTGAAGTGCTGTCTACTGTTCTAAGTGCAAGAAGGTGCTGACGTAACCAAGTCTAAAAAACACTTAGGAGAAAACTGAGGGGACTTCCTTGGTGGTCCAGTGGTAAGACTCCAAAGTCCCAATGCAGGAGGCCTGGGTTCAATCCCTTGATCAGGAAACTGGATCCTGCATGCTGCAACTAAGAGTTTGCACGCTGCAACTAAGACCCGGCACAGCCAAATAAGTAAATACATACTTGAAAAAGATTGGAGAAAATCGACGGACTGGATATTTGGTGATACTGAGAATCATTTTACTGGGGAGGGGGCGAGGGAAGGGAAAGAGGAATAGTATTATATCAGCAATAGTTTTGGTTTTAATGAGTCCTAGCTTTTATAGCAACATGCTAACACAGACACTAATAAAATGACCAGAAGTCTGGGGCTTCCCAGTAGGCCATGAAGGTGGCAGAGAGTGTCCAAGTTCTGACAGTGCTGGAAGGGAGGGGTTCAGGCGTGTCTGTTGGACTAGTCTCTGGACTTTCATACACCCTTTAGATGTTCCACAACAAAAAGCTTTCAAACCCTCATTAAAATTTTAAACACTGTAAGATAAAAGGTTGCATTAAAAAAAAAAGTGAGGAAAACAAGATA
Organism: Aepyceros melampus; assembly: GCA_006408695.1. Lineage (NCBI taxonomy): Eukaryota > Metazoa > Chordata > Mammalia > Artiodactyla > Bovidae > Aepyceros > Aepyceros melampus. The sequence goes on along the minus strand of SJXQ01004956.1, from coordinate 66,558 downwards.
CAGACTAAATGAAGTTACTCTTTTCAAAGTAGAGGCTGTTGGATCCAGATAAAAGACATGAGGAATTGTTAGAAATTAACAAGAAAAAGACAACTCCAATAGAAAATGCTCCAAAGATATGAATAGGCAATTCGCAACAGGATATACCTGAATGGTCTGTAAACGTATAAAAATATATTCAACCTCAATGGTATTTAAGGAAATTATACTAAGAACAACACAAGATACCATTTTACCTCTTGCAGATCAGCAATAAGTCTTTCAGCACCAAGAGATGATGCCCATGTAGGGAGGAGGAAGGGAGTAAAAACTGCTACACACTCTGGGAAGCAGGTCAGCAAAGCCAACAATGAATGCATCCTACAACCCAGAAATCCCCCATTGGATGTATTCCCTGGAGAAATTCATGCATATGTGTTTATGTGCTCACCCGCGCACACCCGCAGAGGATGTGGAAGACTGTTCTTGCCATCAAGATGTAGCAACAATTTCAAGCAACCTATGCAAGCAACCTAAGGACCATCAGGAGAATGGGATACACTGTCATTTACTCACTGTCATGTGTTAAATCATGTTCCCCTCCAAAGATACTGTTCAAGTCTGAACGCACAGAACCTATGAAAGTGGCCTTATTTGGAAATACGGTCTTTGCAGAGGTAACCAGGTTAAGAAGAGGAACTAAAGAACCTCTTGATGAAGGTGAAAGAGGAGAGTGGAAAAGCTGACTTAAAACTCAACATTCAAAAAATCAAGATCATGGCATTTGGTCCCATCACTTCATGGCAAATAGATGGGGAAAAATGGAAACAGTGACAACTTTATTTTCTTGGGCTCCAAAATCACTGCAGATGGAGACTACAACCATGAAATTAAAAGACGCTTGCTCCTTGGAACAAAAGCTATGACCAACTTAGACAGCATATTAAAAAGCAGAGACATTACTTTGCCAACAAAGGTCCATTTAGTCAAAGCTATGGTGTTTCCAGTAGTCATGTATGGAGATGAGAGCTGGACCATAAAGAAGTCTGAGCGCCAGAGAAGTGATGCTTTAGAATTGTGGTGCTGGAGAAGACTCCTGAGAGTCCCTTGGACAGCAAGGAAGTCAATTCTAAAGGAAATCAACCCTGAATATTCACTGGAAGGACTGATACTGAAGCTGAAGCTCCAATACTTTGGCCACCTGATGGGAAGAGTCAACTCACTGGAAAAGACCCTGATGCTGGGAAAGACTGACATCAGGAGGAGAAAGGGACGACAGGAGATGAGATGGTTGGATGGCATCACCAACTCAACGGACATGAGTTTGAGCCAACTCCAGGAGATAGTGAAGGACAGGGAAGCCTGGCATGCTGCAGTCCACGGGGTCATAAAATGTCAGACACGACTGAGAGACCGAACAACATCCTGGAGGAGGGTGGGTGTTAATATAATTAATGAATGGTGTCCTTAGAAGAGAAATAAATTTGGGTACAGATATAGTCACGGGACAACACAGGCAGAGGCTGGAGTGAGGTGTCTACACGCCAAGGTTGCCAAAGACCGCAGCCACCACCAGAAGCCAGGAGAGAGACAAGGAAAAGCTCTTTTTCACAGGTGTCAGGAAGGGCATGGCCCTGCCAGCGCCTTCATTTCAGATTTCCGGCCTCCGGACAACGAGAGAGTAAGCTTCTGTTGTCTTAAATCACCCAGTGTGTGGTGATTTGTTACAGCAGCTGCAGGAAGCTAATCCATTCTTATAAAGGACACTGCAAGTTCAGTGAACAAACTCCATACATTTGTACCAAAATGTTCAATCTCGAAATCTCATGCTTTATAAAAACACAATGGCTTTGTGATGTAAACAAATACTAAGACCTCCAAATAATAATACTCCGTTAACAAATACACTGTAGGAAAAGTGTAACGCATGGGAATAAAAGACACCACACATTACAGAGTGGTTATTGGCAGGAGGTAAGGGATGGAGACTGTTGGTTTTAACTGTATTTGCTACATCTTATTTCCTTAAAAAGCTTTGATTTGAGGCTTCCCTGGTGGCTCAGAGGTCAACAACCTGCCTGAAAATGCAGGAGACACAGGTTCAATCCTTGATCGAGGAAGATCGCACATGCAGCGGAGCAACTAAGCCCATGCACCAGAACAACTAAGCCTGTGCTGTAGAGCCCAGGGACTGCAACTTCTGAAACCCGAGCACCCCCGAGCCTGCGCTCCGCGACGAGAAGCCATCACAGTGAGAAGCCCTCCCATTGCAACTAGAGAGCAGCCCGCACTCGCGGCACCTAGAGAAAATCCTGTGCAGCAACAAAGACCCAGCACAGCCAAAATCAAATAAATTTTAAAAATTGGTTTTTTTTTTAAGTTTTGGTTTCAAGTACATAGGACAAAATATTCATATCTTACATCTGTGTCATGTAATTATAGGTGGCTGTTACATGCTATCCTGTACTTTCTACCAGATTCTAAATGTTCATAACTAGCAATAAATACATTTTAAGGAAAGAGAAATTAAGAGTTAGTCATTTGACGACCTCCCTGGTGGCTCGGTAAGAAAGAATCTACCTGCCAATGCAGGAGACTCGGGTTTGATCTCTGGGTCGAGAAGATCCCCTGGAGAAAGGAACAGCAGCCCACACCAGTATTCTTGCCTGGGAAATCCCACGGACAGAGCTGGCGAGTTACAGTCCACAGAGTTGCAAAGAGTCGGGCTAAAAACAACAACAACAAGACTGCCTGCTAAGCAGAGCTCTGGAAACCAGAAAAGATACAAACAGAGTGGGCCACTGGATCGTAGAAAAATCTGACTGTATCTTTCACAGCTTTGCTTCCGTAAACAACATTATAGAACGATGATTAGTAAGAAAGTCAGAGCAATCAATAGCAGTGAATTTCATGTGCCACTGCACACGATTTCTTGAAAAGCAATTCCTCCAGCTAATTTCTTACCTGGGCGGTCCAATGAGGATGCAAGACAGCAGAAAAGTAGCAACCTCGAATCAGAATCTTTTTCCTTGACTTTCCACCGCTATCCACTTTCCGAAGGGAATGTTTACAGCCAAGAGAGCCGCTCTCTGGGCTGATCCCGAAAGGTCTTTCTCCCGCAGAAAGGGCTGGTGGCCAGGGAAGGCTTGGCCATGCCACACACGAAGGCTGGACTCCTGCCAGAGGCTTCACGTGGCACAGCAGCCCAGCCCAGCCTGTGTGCCCCAGCCCAAGGCCACGGCGGGCAGGGCAGACAGTTTCTCTGTGGGCAAGAGCCTTGGGAAACGTGCCCTTGACACTCGACTGACTGTACTAGACATAAATTTTCTGCACAGACACTTTAGGATTTGGGCCCTTCCCTCACCCCATTCCCTAAGTACACACTTGTCACAACATAATTTTCAGGAAACAAAGGAAAACTATTACAACTCCTGAAGAGTTATCAAAATGACTTCATGTTCAGGCTTGTGTATTACTCGTGTAATAAGAGGAAATAAAGCCGACGTTGTAACCGGGCCTAAGGGGAAAAGGAAAGGGCACAGATGTCCACCCAGGAGAGGGCTCTTGAGATGAACTGTACGTGGAGACCAAACAGATTTTTCCACCATAGGGGAGGAAGCCAATTAGTTTATCACCAGACAGGACAGAATTTACGAACCTATCAGCAACCCCCAACGTTCACAGAGCTGCAGAACAGCTCAAATACAGTGAACAGAGCTGGAACCACACAGCTCAGAGGGTGTGCTACAGTCGACGCGTACTTTTCCACTGAAACACAGAGTTCCCCCAATGACATGCCAAGGTCATGGTGAGTGATAAGGTTTCCTCCTGTAAGGGCATCGGACTGTGGGCTGACACCTATGGTGGGGGCCTCATAAAATGTACCGAGAAGGGCTTTTCTGATCATGGCAGGTGGGCTTAGCCACACATGCCAGTCACGCCAAGATCAGATCTGTGGTCTTCACCACGGACGCCTCCAGAAGTCGGAGTCCTCTGTATGACACCAGGGGTGGCCAGGACCGACTCCAGCAGGGGAGACCCTGAGGGGCACATATTTTTTGGCAAGGCTACCCATAATGCTGCAGTGAAGCCCACGATCCGCCCACCACATCCATGCAAGATGCCACACAACTGTGAATGGCTGCAAGAGCCACCTTCTACAGACCGGTTTTCTCATCTCTCGACAAAGATGCTCTCCTTGATCTGACTCCAGTCAGGACCCTCTGAACTCTCTTCTCAGCCAGGCTCTGACTTTGGGGTTCATGCAGTGTTGGTAAGACTCCGGGCTAAGTCGGTTCAGCCCCCACTCTTCGTATCTGACTCGGTTCCTCCTCCTCCACCACCCACCAGGGGATGTCTGCTCACCCTGGCTCATTTTCTGCAAGAATCCTGTTACATCAGCTTACAACGGAATCCTTTTGTTTTCATCCACTGACCCCTACTCTGCTCCCTGGCTAGAAATTCGCACTTTCCCTGACATTTGGAGTTAGAGCCCCTTGCCTCTCTCCTACTGCAAAATCCTGCTGGAGTGGTCCCTACAGCTATCACTGCTGCTGCTAAGTTGCTTCAGTCGTGTCCGACTCTGGGCAACCCCATAGACGGCAGCCCAACAGGCTCCTCCATCCCTGGGATTCTCCAGGCAAGAACACTGGAGCAGGTTGCCATTTCCTTCTCCAATGCATGAAAGTGAAAAGTGAAAGTGAAGCTGCTCAGTCGTGTCTGACCCTCAGCGACCCCATGGACTGCAGCCTACCAGGCTCCTCCGTCCATGGGATTTTCCAGGCAAGAGTACTGGAGTGGGGTGCCACAGCTATGACAATGGTCCTAAATGACTCTACCTTACCGTTTTTAACAAGCATCACAAATGATTAATTTTTTCTTTAACACCCTCCAGTCCTCCTTCACACAGCAAATGTCTCCACCAATTACAAGTCTAGACCCACAGAGGGAGAAGGCAATGGCACCCCACTCCAGTACTCTTGCCTGGAGAATCCCAAGGATGCAGGAGCCTGGTGGGCTGCAGTCCATGGGGTCGCAAAGAGTCAGACATGACTGAGCAACTTCACTTTCACTTTTCACTTTCATGCTTTGGAGAAAGAAATGGCAACCTGCTCCAGTGTTCTTGCCTGGAGAATCCCAGGGATGGCGGAGCCTGGTGGGCTGCCATCTATGGGGTCGCACAGAGTCAGACACGACTGATGTGACTTAGCAGCAGCAGCAGCAGACCCACGGAGATCCCTGGGGCGTGTTGCTGTGTCCTCCCTCCTCCCCTAAGATGCACCTTCCAGAGGCATTCTTTTACTACATACGAATGTGTGCTTCTTGACTTCTTTTGAAGCAATGATAACACCTGCCTAGTTCCTTCTTTAATGAATAAAACAGAATCTTTAGCACACGCTCATGTTTGTATTTAGAGTCATGATTTTGCCTTTCACGGAAAAGTATCCCTTAACTGTAACTGAACATTCTCCTTTTCTCATCGGAGGGCAGAAGGCGAGAGATGGGTGGTAAAGCTGGTCGCTGCTTTCATCCTCCCAAGGATTTAAATAACTTGGGAGTCACACTCCCCAAAGCAATGAAGGTTCTCTAACAGAGACAGAGAAGCAGATCTCAATGAGAGAAGCCAATTGGCATCGAGGGAGATGCAACTAGCAAAGAAGTCAAGGGATAAAGTGCCAGCAGCCTCAGAGATTTAGAGATGGAGACCCCTGCAAAGACATTGAAAGCAACACTGAGGAATGTTACAGGACCTCGAAGGTGGCTGCCAGGAAAGGCTGGGGGGCTTCCTTTAAGGGTAAACTTTGGAATTTGCAAGGCAATCGATCTTCAGTCTCTACCCTTAGAGATGGTCCTGTGAACATCAACTCCTCCCGTTATTTTTGTTTTTCAGTAGTCATGGCTTTCCCTGGTGGCTCAAACAGTAAAGAATCAGCCAGGAAGGCAGGAACCCGAGTTTGATCCGTGGGTCTGAAAGATCTCCTGGAGAAGGGAATGGCAACCCACTCCCATATTCTTGCCTGGAGAATCCCTTGGACAGAGGAGACCGGTGGGCTACACGGATATCACTGTGCGACTGACACGCACACAGTCAGGGCTGCGTTTTCCAGAGGGCACACAGTCTGGAGAACATTAATTAGAAAACAAGATAGGATGAGGCTAGATTAGCCTGTGAACTTGGCAAGCAGACGCCTGCCTTTGGCCTTTTCTTGGACTGTGGCGAGGCCCAGATGGCATTCCCACTGATACCCACAAGGCTCACTTCTGACCACCTTACTTTAAATGGGTTTTGAAAACAACAGGTGGCATTCCCATCAGCAAGTGGCCCTAAATCACAGGGCCCAGTGTCAGCAAGGCCTGGGCCTTCCTGACGCACGTGGCCCAGAGGGGCCTGTACAGTCCCTGCTGGCGGGACCCAGCCAGCACCCGCGATGCCGCGCTCCTAGACCAGCCCCAGGTCCCTGCTGGCGGGACCCAGCCAGCACCCACGATGCCGCGCTCCTAGACCAGCCCCAGGTCCCTGCTGGCGAGACCCAGCCAGCACCCGCGATGCCGCGCTCCTAGACCAGCCCCAGGTCCCTGCTGGTGGGACCCAGCCAGCACCCACGATGCCGCGCTCCTAGACAAGCCCCAGTCTCTCTTAACATCGCACTAAGTTGCTTCGTGTCCAACTCTCTGCAGCCTCATGGACTGTAGCCCACCAGGCTCCTCTCTGTGCATGGGATTTCCGAGGCAAGAATACTGGAGTGGGTTGGTTTCCCTTCTCCATCACGTGTTAATAAATGCTTCAAAATGTGGAGAACGGACTGGACCCGGGGATGCTTACTTCCGCCTGCATACTTTTACATTAGTAGGAAGAACTTTACAACCAAAATGTTCAACCGTAGGAACACAGTCACGAAGAGTATTTAATAGCATGCAGGAAAAGGATTGTGACACGATGTTTCATGGGGGGGGGGGGGGGGGGAGGGGG
>SJXQ01004956.1:21297-59469 GCA_006408695.1 Aepyceros melampus | reverse complement strand
GGGGGGGGGGGGGGGGGGGAAGATTACAAATTTATGCAGAGTATGAGTTCTTTTCAAAATGTATGGTGAAAGTGTAGTACAGGAAAACACTCCAAAGCAGGCTGGCCGGGTGGCGGTCCTGCAAGGAACAATGTCCTGCTTTGCTGAAAGCAGGTGTTGAGAGTGAACTGATAGGTTCATCCCCTGTGCACATATGCCAAAGACCTCCTAGGCTCCTGCGCGCGCATGCACGCAAGTCAGAACAGCGCCGACCTGCAGCGCAGTCCTCGGGCCAGCAAACACACTTACCTCCTCCAGCCGCCTGAAGACCGCTGTCCACCCCGCGAAGAGGAGGGGACTGGACAGGAGACGGCAGCGCCGCAGCCCTGCGGGACCCAGGGGAGCCGGTCGGGGACCAGCCGAAAGGGGAGGCGCCTTCGGCCAAGACGGAAGTGGACGCGGTGACGAAGCGCGGCGGGATCCCGGCGGGCCAGTGGCCGTCCAGGATTCCAGCCTCCGGGAAGGCCGGAGTCGGAGGGCGGGGGAAGGAGGGAGGAGCGATGGGGGAAGGAGGGAGGAGGGACGAGGGACGAGGGAGTGGGGAGGAGGCATGGGGAAGGAGGGAGGAAGGACGGGGGAGTGGGGAGGCGGGATGGGGAAGGAGGGACGAGGGACGAGGGACGAGGGAGTGGGGAGGAGGCATGGGGAAGGAGGGAGGAGCGATGAGAGAAGGAGGGAGGTCGACCAGGAGGATGAAGACCGCTAGCCCCCGAAGTTTACTTGTGTGCCTGGTTCTGGGGGCCTGTGACTCCTTTGTTGTTGTTCAGTGGCTAAGTCGTATCTGACTCTTACCCCGTAGACTGTGCAGCTCGCCAAATCTCTCCGCCCCGCACTATCGCCCTGCTGCTGCTGCTGCTGCTGCTGCTAAGTCACTTCAGTCGTGTCCGACTCTGCGCGACCCCGTAGAGGGCAGCCCACCAGACTCCTCTGTCCCTGGGATTCTCCAGGCAAGAATACTGAAGTGGGCTGCCATTTCTTTCTCCAAGGCATGTATGCATGCTAAGTCGCTTCAGTCGTGTCCGACTCTGTGCGACCCCACAGACAGCAGCCCACCAGGCTCCTCTGTCCACCGGATCCTCTAAGCAACAATACTGGAGTGGGTTGCCATTTCCTTCTCCACACTATCCCCCTGAGTTTGCCCAAGCTCACCTCCATTGGATGGGTGATGCCCTCCAACCATCTCATCCTCTGTCATCGTCCCTCTTCGCCTGTGGCTTCTTTACTATAAATCTAAATTCAGTTCAGTTCAGTTCAGTCGCGCAGTCGTGTCCGACTCTTTGCGACCCCATGAATCGCAGCACGCCAGGCCTCCCTGTCCATCACCAACTCCCGGAGTTCACTCAGACTCACATCCATTGAGTCTGTGATGCCATCCAGCCATCTCATCCTCGGTCGTCCCTTTCTCCTCCTGCCCCCAATCCCTCCCAGCATCAGAGTCTTTTCCAATGAGTCAATTCTTCGCATAAGGTGCTCAAAGTACTGGAACTTCAGTTTTAGCATCATTCCTTCCAAAGAAATCCCAGGGTTGATCTCCTTCAGAATGGACTGGTTGGATCTCCTTGCAGTCCAAGGGACTCTCAAGAGTCTTCTCCAACACAAATTAGGCTCTTTTAAAAAGTAGGTGACTAGGTATTCATAGCTGACCTCCTGCCCTCTGCCTTGTCAGGTCACCTGAGAGTGTGATAACCAATGCAACTGGCCACAGAGGAAGGTTGAGAAAGAAAACAGGAAGGAATGAGGGTTAAGAAAATAAGTGGCAGAGGGAAAAGGAGCAGCATTTGTTTTGACACCATAAGAATTTCATCCAAAATCTGATGGCCAGAGAGACCAGAGCCTTGCTAATTAAGATGCTTCTAATTGGAAAACTTGTGAATCCAGATTAAGGGTGACCTTTTTCATAAGACATTTTTTCCACAGAGGGATGATGAGTCAATAATATAAAAAGCCTGCAGCAATAAGGTTTGTGAGATTTAATCTGATTGTTGAAGAGTAATTTTCAAAAAAGGGAAAACAACGCTCACACAGATATAAAAATGACATGTGTTGAAGATTTTACTTGTTCATGAATTAATGAGCACACCAGGCACATGTTAAAACTAGTTCAAAAGAAAGTTTTGGGGAAGTCCACACATACGTGGAGTAAAGGAATGTTGAAAGGAAAATGCAGACGAAGGCAAAACTGGCTTTTTTCCTACAAGACAGAAGCAAAGGTCAGTTCGTTTATCTATCATTTCCATACAACTTACTGAATTGTAAAATAGCTCCCAGACACTGAAAGACAAAAATCAGACAGCCTGAAGGGTGACCTCTACACAAGCATATGTTTCCATGGAAACACAAAACTGTTTCTATAAGACTATTTCTAAGCATCTTGTAAGTACCATTTACAAGGAAGGATTAGATGTGACTGATTAGGCATCATTTTTCCTGTATTTGCTGAGTTTTGCTCTCCAAGCATCATTAGTGACTTCTTATTTATTAACACTAGTTAACCAGTCCATTCTAAAGTAGATCAGTCCTGGGTGTTCTTTGGAAGAACTGATCTAAAGCTGAAACTCCAGTACTTTGGCCACTTCATGAGAAGAATTGACTCACTGGAAAAGACCCTGATGCTGGGAAGGATCGAGGGCAGGAGGAGAAGGGGATGACCGAGGATGAGATGGCTGGATGGCATCACTGACTTGATGGACATGAGTTTGGGTGAACTCCAGGAGTTGGTGATGGACAGGGATGCCTGGCGTGTTGCGATTCATGGGGTCGCAAAGAGTTGGACATGACTGAGCGACTGAACTGAACTGAACGTGATGGATTTCATATTCAAAGCTCTATGCGTGTCTTGCCAAAATGTACCAACCCAGTGCTAAATTGACACAGATACTTAAAAGTAGTTTTGTTTTGTTTTGGTTTTTTAAGTGTCCTCCAGATCAATGTGCACATGCATGCTCAGTTAGCCTGCCAGGCTCCTTTGCTGCTGCTGCTGCTAAGTCGCTTCAGTCGTGTCCAACTCTGTGCGACCCCATAGAAGGCAGCCCACCAGGCTCCCCCATCCCTGGGATTCTCCAGGCAAGAACACTGGAGTGGGTTGCCATTTCCTTCTCCAATGCATGAAAGTGAAAAGTGAAAGTGAACTCGCTCAGTCGTATCTGACTCTTCGCAACCCCATAGACTGCAGCCTACCAGGCTCCTCCGTCCATGGGATTTCCCAGGCAAGAGTACTGGAGTGGGGTGCCATTGCCTTCTCCGGCCAGGCTCCTCTATCCAGGGGATTTTTCCAGGCAAGAATGCTGGAGTGGGTTGCCATTTCCTGCTCCAGGGTAACTTCCTGACCCAGAGATCGAACATGTGCCTCCTGCATTGGCAGGCATATTCTTTATTACCTGGGAAACCTCCAGATCAGTCCCAACTAGCAAAGTTGTGTGGCGGATTCAGATTTCACAAGACAGACTTATAATGTGAAATACACCTCTGCTCCTACCTAAGCTGAAGCTCCAATACTTTGGCCACCTTATGCGAAGAGCCAACTCGCTAATGCCAGGCTCCTCTATCCAGGGGATTTTTCCAGGCAAGAATGCTGGAGTGGGTTGCCATTTCCTGCTCCAGGGTAACTTCCTGACCCAGAGATCGAACATGTGCCTCCTGCATTGGCAGGCATATTCTTTATTACCTGGGAAACCTCCAGATCAGTCCCAACTAGCAAAGTTGTGTGGCGGATTCAGATTTCACAAGACAGACTTATAATGTGAAATACACCTCTGCTCCTACCTAAGCTGAAGCTCCAATACTTTGGCCACCTTATGCGAAGAGCCAACTCGCTAAAAAAGACCCTGATGCTGGGAAAGATGGAGGGCCAGAGGAGAAGAGGGCAACAAAGGATGAGATGGTTAGATAGCATCACTGACTCAATGGATGTGAGTGTGAGCAAATCCCGGGAGAGAGTGAAGGACAGGGAAGCCTGGCATGCTGCAGTTCATGGGATCAGAAAGAGATGGACACGACTGAGCAAATGAACAACAACCACATTCAGAATGGTTTGTATCTACTGTTTTCCCACCTGATTTCCTAAAATAATCTCCAAGATCCAGCCTACAAGCTTTCTCTTTGTCTTAACTTGCACCTTCCACTTCAGCCTGGCTGCAATTTTCCTTTCTCTGCCTTTTTCTCCCTGTGGTTTTCCCACTTCGGGGAAAGAGCCGCCTTCTCTTTTCCATTCGTGCAAATCTTTTCCAACTTTTAAAATTCTTCTTCATGAAGCTTCCCTTAGTGCTACAGCTCTTGATTTTTCCCTAATCAGTTCAGTTTATTTCAGTTGCTCAGTCGTGTCTGACTCTTTGTGACCCCATGAATTGCAGCACGCCAGGCCTCCCTATCCATCACCAACTCCCCGAGTTCACTCAAAGTCACGTCCATCGAGTCGGTGATGCCATCCAGCCATCTCATCCTCTGTGGTCCCCTTCTCCTCCTGCCTCCAATCCCCCCAGCATCAGAGTCTTTTCCAATGAGTCAACTCTTTGCATGGGGTGGCCAAAGTACTGGAGTTTCACCTTTAGCGTCAGTCCTTCCAAAGAACACCCAGGACTCATCTCCCTTAGAATGGACTGGTTGGATCTCCTTGCAGTCCAAGGGACTCTCAAGAATCTTCTCCAACACCACAGTTCAAAAGCATCAATTCTTCAGTGCTCAGCTTTCTTCACAGTCCAACTCTCACATCCATACATGACTACTGGAAAAACCATAGCCTTGACTAAACAGACCTTTGTTGGCAAAGTAATGTCTCTGCTTTTGAATATGTTATCTAGGTTGGTCATAATTTTTCTTCCAAGGAGTAAGGGTCTTTTAATTTCATGGCTGCAATCACCATCTGCAGTGATTTTGGAGCCCCCAAAAATAAAGTCTGACACTGTTTCCACTGTTTCCCCATCTATTTCCCATGAAGTGATGGGACCAGATGCCATGATCTTCGTTTTCTGAATGTTGGTTGAGCTTTAAGCCAAATTTTTCACTCTCCTCTTTCACTTTCATCAAGAGGCTTTTTAGTTCCTCTTCACTTTCTGCCATAAGGGTGGTGTCATCTGCATATCTGAGGTTATATTTCTCCCAGCAATCTTGATTCCAGCTTGTGCTTCTTCCAGCCCACTGTTTCTCATGATGTACTCTGCATGTAAAAATAAGCAAGGTGACAGTATACAGCCTTGACGTACTCCTTTTCCTATTTGGAACCAGTCTGTTGTTCCATGTCCAGTTCTAACTGTTGCTGCCTGACCTGCATACAGATTTCTCAAGAGGCAGGTTAGGTGGTCTGGTATTCCCATCTCAGAATTTTCCACAGTTTATTGTGATCCACACAGTCAAAGGCTTTGGCATAGTCAATAAAGCAGAAATAGGTGTTTTTCTGTATCTCTTGTTTTTTTGATGATCCAGCGGATGTTGGCAATATGCACTCCTAAAAAATGATTCCTTTGGCATCTTGGACTACAAACTTGTTCACTGAATCATGTATTATATTCTAGTTGATGACAACTTTGCTTTCACAAGTGTAGTAACCCGAGGTTTCTCAAAACAAAGGCTGTGAGTATTCTCTCCTCAAAATACCTGAGTGCCGTAAGAGGCTGCTTATTCTTCTCCTCTCCCTGTTGTTGTTGTTCAGTCACAGAGTCTTTTCCAACTCTGCAGGTCCATCGACTACAGCACACCAGGCTTTCCTGGCCACTATTTCCTGGAGCTTGCTCAAACTCATGCCCATTGAGTCAGTGATGCCACCAACCATCTCATCCTCTGTTGTCCCCTTCTCCTCCTGCCCTCTATCTTTCCCAGCATCAGGGTCTTTTCCAATGAGTCAGTTCTTCACATCAGATGGACAAAATATTGGAGCTTCAGCTTCAGCATCAGTCCTTCCAATGAACACTCAGGACTGATGTTCTTCAGAAGGGACTGGTTGGATCTCCTTGCAGTCCAAGGGACTCTCAAGAGTCTTCTCCAACACCACAGTTCAAAAGCATCAATTCTTCAGCACTCAGCTTTCTTTATGGTCCAACTCTCACATCCACACATGACCACTGGAAAGTCTATAACTTTGACTCTATGGACCTTCCTGAGCATAGTGATGTCTCTGCTTTTTAATACATTGTCTAGGTTTGTCATAGCTTTTCTTCCAAGGAGCAAATGTCTTTTAATTTCATGGCTGCAGTTACCATCTGCAGTGATTTTGGAGCCCCCAAAAATAAAGTTCTGTCACTGTTTCCAGAAAGTGGAAAGAGTGACTTGTCTCCTTATATTGAGCCAAAGATATGTCCTTCTCTTTAGACTCAGTTTCATTAACTATGAAACGAAAGATTAAATTCGATTTGGTTCTCAAATTTTATCATGCATCAGAATCCCCTGGCGGGTTTGTTAAACCACAGAGTACCAGGCCCCCAAACACAGAGCCTCTGATTCAGAAGGTCCAAGGTGTGGTTGGGAGGTGGTGCAGGAATTTGTGTGTCCAAAACAAGATTCTAGGTGATGAACCTAGTACTCCTGGTCCAAAGACCACACTTTGAAAATTGCAATGACCGGCAAACCCACTTAGCTGACCATTCCAACCACCTAAGGACTTCATAAAATTCAGATGTCCTGAACTCAGATTTACTGACCTGGAATCTTCCAGGGTGGTAGGTACTAGGGAAACCATGTTTCAAAAAATACTTCCCAGGTGAGTCTTATGATGGACCAACTTTAGGATCCAATTGAACTAGGTAATTTGTACAGGCCAAGTCAGTGTCAACCTTCCATGATTTTATGTTTGCAAGGAAAGCCTGGCTGGAGGAAGGTAGGTGCAACTCTCAGGATAAAATATCTCTTATAGCTCAATTAGAGATCATTCCCAGGTGGCGCTAGTGGTAAAGAACACGCCTGCCAGTGCAGGAGACATAAGAGACGTGGGTTCGATCGCTGGGTCAGGAAGATTCCTTTGGAGAAGGGAATGGCAACCCCCTCCAGTATTCTTGCCTGGAAAATCCTATGGACAGAGGAGACTTGTGGGCTACAGTCCACGGGGTCACGAAGAGTCAAACACAACTGCATGACTCAATAGCTCAATCAAACTGGAAACATACAAGAAAAGGAATCCTGGGAAATATAGCTGAGCTAGCAAACCATCACCCCTGGCTGGTTCCCTTCTGATCCTCCCCACTGCGAAGGTGTCCTGCTAGAGATACACCAGTTTAACATTAAACAGAACCCTTCACATTCAGTCTGAAACATCTGCAATTGAATTATTTCAAACTTCCTCAGGATTTCTCCAAAATAATGTGTAGGTATTTTTAAAAATATCTGAATAAGTAAAAGAAGTCACCAAAGTATTATCACCCAGGACAAATTGAGGGTCAACTCTAAACATAAATTTTTGCTTCTATCTCAATATGTACAAACTGCTCGCAACACCCCAAAGGGCAGTTTTTCACCTTCACCAATTTCAGTTTCAAACTCCTTTGGAAAATTGATCACAAGTAAATATTTAACTCTAGAAAGAATTTCTTTTTTAACTCTATTCTTATAGAAACTCTTACTGAACACTGGGATTTCACAGAGTTCCTTAATAAATTAGAGTTGTGACTCAACAGTCACAGCTGGTTATCCCTCCAAAGTTGTTTTATTTATTATTATGAAATCAGGACCGAAATTCCAGGAACTAAGTGAACCCAAGCTGAATTAACAAATAGGGCAAAGGCAAAGTTAAACAAGACCGCTGACTCTGCTAAAGCCCTGGGATCAACGCTGACCTTGAAGGCAAGGTCAGGAAAAGTATTCTGTGTAGCTGCTCTTTAAAGAAATTTAGGAGCGAAATCACAAAAAGTGCTGGTGTGTTTGAAAACATCTCCCAGGAATACCTGGGGGAGAGCGTCTTGTGGTTCATCTGCTCCTATTTCTGAGCCGTGTTGCTGACTCAGCTCCCCCGCCAAACCCCGCTTTGTGTGCAGCTGCAGGTAGCCAGCTGGGAAAGCATTGAGTCCTCTGTGCAGCGCAGGCTTTGCTGCTGAATGCCGGAAGGCTGGGGAGAAAGGAAAGCTGGTTTCTAGATGATACTTGAACCAGTAAGCCATCTGGTTACCCCCCACACAGAAAACCTAAATTGGTGTTTTTTCTTTCTTACTTTTTACTATGAAAATATGCGAATATGTAGAAAAGTAGAAAGAAAAGCTCAGTAAAGTCCCGTAGATTTAGATATAATTACAGGAAGTCCCCCTGGGGCTTCCCAGGTGGCGCTAGTGGTAAAGAACTCGCCTGCCAGTGCAGGAGGTGCAGGTTGGACCCCTGGATTGGGAGGACCTCCTGGGGGAGGACATGGCCCCCCCTCCAGTATTCTTACCTGGAGAATCCCACGGACAGAGGAGCCTGGTGAGCCACACCCATAGGATCACAAAGGGTCACATACAGTAACGCCTCTACAAACAAAGGATCTCCATTCCAAGAGCACGTTAGTAAGTGAAATCTGTTCACAAGTCCAAAGTGTTAGCCTAGGTACCTGACTAACTCAATCGGCTGTTTAGTCCTGTACTATTAACAGGAGCTTCCAGGTGGCGCTGGTGGTAAAGAATCCACCGGCAACGCAGGAGATGAAAGAGGCTCGGGTTTGATCCCCTGAAGGAGGGCATGGCAACCCACTCCAGTATTCTTGCCTGGAGAGAATCCCGTGGACAGAGGAGCCTGGTGGGCTACAATCCATAGGGCTGCAAAAAGCCAGACATGACTGAAGTGACTGAGCATGCACGTAATAGGTTTATAATACTTTTCACACTGATAATACATAGGAAACAAACACAAAAAATAAAGAAAATGCTTTAAATTTACCGTACTGTATCTTGAAAAGTCCAGTGGTGCAGTACAACAGCTGGCACACAGGGGCTGGCATCAAGAGAACAGGCAAGAAGGGGGTACTGATTGGAGGAGGGAGAAGAGGTGAGAGATGGCAGAGCTGAAGAATTACCAGCAACAGGAGACGGAGGGCCTGATCACCAGGCCCGATCACCAAGCTACATCGCCGCTGCTTTTATGCTTGCTTCTTAACATGCTGGGCCTGAAATAAAGATACTGCACTACTGTACCCTATATAGAACTGTGCAGTAACATACACAAAAGCCCAACCACTTGCAGAGGATGCATGCTGAGGACAGCCCGAAATTCCAGGAGCTGAGTGAACCCAATGTACATCAGACACG
The DNA here is from genome assembly GCA_006408695.1 of Aepyceros melampus. Lineage (NCBI taxonomy): Eukaryota > Metazoa > Chordata > Mammalia > Artiodactyla > Bovidae > Aepyceros > Aepyceros melampus. The sequence goes on along the minus strand of SJXQ01004956.1, from coordinate 50,236 downwards.
TGAACCAGCTAACCTGATTGGGCACGTGAACGCACACTCGCATCGTTGAAGTTTACAACTGGAACGTTCATATGAAGGGACTTAACTGTACTGTTACTAAGTTTGCTGCTGCTTTTTTTTGTGTGTGTGGAAGTATGTAAGTTATAGACAGCATGACATTTCGCCCCTAAATAATTATGTGATCATCAACCTCCAAAATGACCCATAATGCTCCGTGCTCCTGGGATTTCACATCCTTTTACATTGTACGGGGTTGGTCCAGTAGAATACAGAAATCGTGATGCCTGTCTCGTCTGGAATTATGTTACAACAGACACGTGGCTACTTCCATCTTGTCTTCACTCCCTCCCCTCCCCATCACTTGCTCTGGGGGCAGTCAGCTGCCAAGTCACTAGTGGCCCCATGGGGAGGCCCTGGTAGCAAAGAAAGCCTCACGGGCATAGATGCTCCAGACCCAGTCAAGTGTCAGATGACTGCCACACCAACCAACGTCTGGACGGGAGCTTCCTGGGAGACCCTGCATGGGAACCACTGGCTAAGCCACTCAGAACCTGAGCCTCAGAAACTGCAAGGTAATAATTTCTACTGCTTTAAGCTGCACAATTGGGGACTAAGTTGGTAGCATAGAGAGTACCTATTTGTAGGCAGGGCCTGTGATGGAAATTCAAAATGTGGGGGAGGCTTTGGCACCTGGCAGTGGGCTTTGTTGAGAGTATTGGTGAAAACTTGGAGCCCTTTGAAGAAGCTGTGAATAAAAGAATCAAGGTCTTGAGACTTCCCTGTGGTCCAGTGGCTGAAGTGAAAGTGAAAGTCACTCACTTGTGTCCAACTCTTTGCGACCCCGTAGACTACACAGTCCATGAAATTCTCCAGGCCAGAATACTGAAGTGGGTAGCCTTTCCCTTCTCCAGGGGACCTTCCCAACCCTGGGATCGAACCCAGAACTCCCGCATTGCAGGTGGATTCTTTACCAGCTGAGCCACAAGGGAAGGTCCAGTGGCTAAGACTCTGCATTCCTAACGCAGAAGGTCTGGGTTCAATCCCTGGTCAGAGAACTAGATCCCACATGTTGCAACTAATTGTTCTCATGCCTCAGCTAAAGGAGCCTGCATGCCACGAGGAAGATCAAAGTTGCCGCCACTGAGACCGGGCGCAGCCAAATAAATACATAGTTTTGGAAATAATTTTATTTATTTTTACTTTTGGCTGTGCTGGGTCTTTGCTGCTGCATGGGTTTTTTTCTCTGATTTCAGTGACTGGGGGCTACTCTTCGCTGAGTGCAAGGGTTTCTCATTGCAGTGGCTTCTCTTGTTTCGGAGCACAGGCTCTAGGGCGCTCAGGCCTCAGTAGCTGCAGTACGTGGGCTCATTAGCGGTGGCGCCCGGGCTTAGTTGTTCTAGGGCATGTGGGACCTTCCTGGCCCAGGGATCAAACCAGTGTCTCCTGCATTGTCAGGCAGATTCTTCACCACTGAGCCACCAGGGAAGCCCTCTAAGTATTTTTTTAAGGCAAACATTTCTTAAAAGTAATTAAAAAAAAAAAAAAAGAGCCAAGGCCTTTAAAGACTAAGGTGAGAGCTGGCAGGAAAGTGAGGGAAGTGTTGTCAGAAACTGGAGGAAGGAGATGCTGGTGACGCCACTGCCTGCAGTCACATGGACGGAGGGAAACGCACCAGCGGGCTTGAGATCTAGTCAAGGAGATTTGGAGCCAAGGATGCCTGGTTTCCACTAGTTACTCATAATAAGATGTCAGAGGGAGAGAGAAATGAACAGAAAGGCTGTTAAGCTGAAAGGAGCTCAGACTGGATGGTTTTCAGCTCGGCCAGAAGACAAGTTATGCTAGAATCAAGGAATACCTTCCAAGCAAAAGGTCAAATTCAAAGCCCTGCCAGAAAAATCATGGTGCGGTGATAGACCCTAGACTGTGCCTATAAATTATTTTGAAAAGTTTCAGAAAGACATAAAGCCCTACCCCCAGAGCACTTTTGTCAGACAAAAAGCCCTCTAACAAGATTAAAAGTGCCTCACTGCTGTGGCCTGAATGCTCCTGTCTCCCCCAGATTCCTACATTGTAATCTCAACCCCGCAACACGATGGCATTAGGAGGTGAGGTGTTTGGAAGGTGCTTAGGTCAACTTAAAAATACCCATGTGAGAGTTTCGAGTTAAGTTTTATCTGGGGCAAAATGAGGACTGCAGTCTGGGAGAAAGCACCTCAACTAGCTCTGAGAAACTGCTCCAAAGAAGCAGGGGGGAAGGTCAGTATATGTGTGATTTAGGTGAAGGCAGAAGACTCTTGAGAGTCCCTTGGATTGCGAGGAGATCCAACCAGTCCATCCTAAAGGAAATCAGTCCTGACTGTTCATTGGAAGGACTGATGCTGAAGCCGAAACTCCAATACTTTGGCCACCTGATGTGAAGAGCTGACTCGTTTGAAAAGACTCTGATGCCGAGAAAGATTGAAGGCGAAAGGCGAAGGGGACGGCAGAGGATGGATGGCACCACTGACTCAATGGACATGAGTTTGAGTAAACTCCAGGAGTTGGTGATGGACAAGGAGGCCTGGTGTGCTGTCCATGGGGTCACAAAGACTCGGACATGACTGAGCAACTGAACTGAACTGAACTGAGAATACGTGCAATCGAGCCTATTTACTTTTTAGAACATTTCTACTGGTCTCATGAAGCTGCTACTAGCATGAGAAACAGTCATCGCCACGATGGATTTTACTGCTTTTCTAGATATGAGGAGATACAAGAATTGGGCTCATAAAGTCAGCTCCTGAGAATATCTGATTATCTGAAGACCCATCCTGCCAGTTTTCTGGGAGCCCAGAGTGCCTCATTTCTGCTCTCCGCCCTGAACCCCTTCAGGGGTGGTTGGAGGTCAGCAGCTACAGTGGTACATGACCTAATCCTTGAGGAGGTAGATGGCAAGCACCATGAAAGTGAAGCCGCTCGGTTGTGTCCGACTCTTTGTGATCTCATGGACTATAGAGTCCATGGAATTCTCCAGGGCGGAATACTAGAGTGGGTAGTCTTTTCCTTCTCCAGGGGACCTTCTCGACCCAGGAATCGAACCAGGGTCTCCTGCATTAGAGGTGGATTCTTTGGTGGCTGAGCTATGAGGGAAGTCCAGCAAGCACCATGCCCAGTGCCAATTTGTGGTTGACAGGGTGGAGCCCCCTGAATGGGATTAGCATTCTTATAAAACAGACCCCACCGAGCTCTCTAGCCCTTTTCACCATGTGAGGGCACAAGGAGACATGTGCAACCTGGAGGAGGGCCCTCACCAGAACCCAACCAAGCTGGTACCCTGGACTCAACCCTTCCAGCCTCCAGAACTGTGCAAATAGATATCTGTTGTTCATCAATTACCCAGTCTGTGGTGTTTTGTTACAGCAGCCCCAGTGGTCTGAGACACTCACAGACCTTTGCAATCAAAGGATGGTGCTCCTTGTCACTTCTGTAGTAGTTAAGATTCTGAGCTTCTGCTGCAGGGGGCACAAGTTCAATCCCTGGTCAGGGAACTAAAAATCCTGCATGTCAAACGGAGCAGCCAAAAAATTACCTAGTGCTCCCAGAAGCTTTAGCCCATTGCCCCTCAGCTGTCTTCAGAAGCCCTATCTTTGTGGAGAAGATCTCATCTCGAAGAGATTTGGGCATGTTGCCTTTGTCTAATGGAGGAGATCCGTGGAGATTAGCAGAGAATCCATAAATTTTTATGAGTATTACATGCACAGAATCATTACCAATTTGGACTGAAAGGGACAGAGGTACTGCAAGAAAAAAAGGAGGTCCTTGGACCCTCAAAGTTCTACTGACAAGAAGCAGGCTGAGAATATTCCCCAGCTACTAACACATGATACCTTCATGAAAAAGGAAGGATGAGTCACAGGGAAGAACCAAGAGCCCAGAGGGCAGTCAGAGCCTTGGAGTATGGTTTCCAAGCCCTGAGACATGATCAAGAACTGATGACATTTGCCTGGCTTGGAATCATGGACCAGCAACTGCTTCATACTCTCATCTTCTTCCTTTTAAAAAAAAAAACTTTTTATTTTGTATTGGAGTATAGTCTCTGGTGGCTCAGGTGGTAAAGAATCTGACTGCGAATGCAGGAGACCCAGGTTCAATCTCTGGATCACAAAGATCCCCTGGGGAAGGGAGTGGCTACCCACTCCAGTATTCTTGCCTGGAGAATTCCATGGACAGAGAATTCCATGGAATTCCAGAGGGTCGCAAAGAGTCAGACACAACTGAGCGACTGACACAGAGCACTAACTCACATACATAGCTGATTAGCCATTAACACTGTTGTGATGTTTTCAGGTGAACAGCAAAGGGACTCAGCTATATGTATACCAGAGCCTTGTAGTGTGGTTCCCAAACCCTGAGACATAAATTAAGGAATTTAACAACAGTTGCTTGGCTTGGAACCTGTATGGACCAGTAACTGCTCCATGCTCTCATCTTCTCCCTTTTTGAGCAGGATTGTCTAGAGCTGTTATTCTGTGTCTGTCCCACTGTATGTTCAGTAGGGCAGGGTGTATAAACTGAATATCTGTGGCCCATTAAAGTTCATTATGAAGCTCTAACTCCCAATGTGATGGCATTTGGAGGTGGAGGTTTTGGAGGTAATTAGGTTTAGATGAGACCACAAGGGTGGGATTCTCATGATAAGATTGTAAAGAGACCAGAGAACTAGTTCTCTCTCTCTCTCTCTCTCTCTCTCTCTCTCTCTCTCTCTCTTCCTTGTGAGGATACAGAAAAAAGGCTAAAAAAAAAAAAAAAAAAAAAAAAACCAGCTCCAAGCCAGGAGAAGAGTCCTCACCAAATCTTAACCACACTGGTACTCTGATCTTGGACTTCCAGCATCCAGAAATGTAAGACATAAATGTCTGTTGTTTAAGGCCCCCAATCTGTGGGATTTCGCTACAGTAGACTGAGCTAACTAACACACAGGGGGTTGGGGCGGAGCAGATAACTTAGCAAAAAGAACTGGAAAGGAGCAATTGGATATAAGGACCTATGATAACACCCGGACCTGCTGTGCACTGTGAGATTGCGGACATTGAGCAGATGCTATCGCAGGGTGAGATTTCTGGGGACTCTGGGAGGAGCTGACTGTATTCTGCATGTGGGAAGGATACAAATCTTGAGTGGACCATGGTGGCTGCAAGCTGGCACACGGAGATCCCGCCCGCTTGGGATTCATATCCTGTCCAGCCCTTCCCCTCACAATGGTTAGTCTGACCAACAGCACACGGCAGAAGTGGTGGTGTGTCACTTCTGATATTAACTGATTTTTTTGCCTTATCTCTTTCACCGTCAGATCTTGCCCTGGGAGAAGCCAGCAGCCCTGTGAAGAGACCCACATGGTGAAGAACCGAGGCTGCTGGCCAAAGTCAGCAAGGAATGGAGGCTTCCTTCCAACAGGAAAACAAGATGCCTGGGCTATCTTGGATGCAGATCCCCTGGCCCCATCCAGTTTCAGATGACCACGCTCTGGCCAGCATCTGGATGGTAACCCAGAGACCCTGAGCCAGAGCCACCCAGCTAAGCCACTCCCAGATTCCTAACTCTTACACTAAAATTTTTAAAGTCACTATTTGTATTAAGATGTTTTGGTTTTGGGGGCTCCAAAATCACTGCAGATGGTGACTGCAGTCATGAAATTAAAAGACGCTTGCTTCTTGGAAGGAAAACTATGACCAACCTAGACAGCATATTAAAAAGCTACTTTGCCAACAAAGGTCTGTCTAGTCAAAGCTATGGTTTTTCCAGTAGTCATCTATGGATATGAGAGTTGGACTATAAAGAAAGCTGAGCACCAAAGAATTGATGCTTTTGAACTGTGGCGTTGGAGAAGACTTTTGAGAGTCCCTTGGACTCCAAAGAGATGCAACCAGTCCATCCTAAAGGACATCAGTCCTGGGTGTTCATCGGAAGGACTGATACTGAAGCTGAAACTCCAGTCCTTTGGCCACCTGATGCAAAGAGCTGACTCGTTGGAAAAGACCCTGATGCTGGGAAAGATAGAGGGCAGGAGGAGAAGGGGACAGGATGGTTGGATGGCATCACTGACTCAATGGACATGAGTTTGAGCAAACTCTTGGAGTTGGTGATGGACAGGGAAGCCTGGCATGCTACAGTCCATGGGGTCACAAAGAATTGGACACGACTGCGTAACTGAACAGAACTGAACTGATCTCTGGGGCCTGGAAAGACTGCCCCTCCCAAGGCTAGCCAATTACCAGGGATAGAACTCGGCTTTTACAGGCACGTGTGAAAAGATGCTCAATGTCATTAATCATCAGGGAAATGCAAATCAAAACCACAATGAGCTATCACCTCACAGCTGTCAGAACCACTATCATCAAAAAGACCACAAATAACAGATGTCGGCTAAGATGTGGAGAAAAGGAAACCCTCATATGCTGTTGACGGGAATGTTAATTGTGCTGCCACTGTGGAATATAGTACGGAAGTTTCTCAAAAAATCAAAACTAGAGTCACCATATGCCCAGCCACTCCACTCCCAGATATAGATGCCCGAGAAAGAAAACCACTAATTTGAAAAGACACATGCACCCCAGTGTCCATAGCAGTGCTATTCACAGTGGCCAAGACATGGAAGCACCTTCACTGACCATCAACAGATGAATGGATAAAGATGTGCTGCTTATACAATGAAATACGACTCAGCCATAAATTTTGCTATTTCCAGCAACACGGATGGCTTTCGAGGGCATTGTGTGAAGTGAAATAAATTGGACAGAGAACGACAAATACTGTATGATATTACTTATATGTGGAATCTAAAAAAGTACAAGCTAATAAAGGGAATCAGAGTCACAGATAGAACAGACTGGTGGTTACCAGCAGAGAGGGGAGGAAGGGCAATGAAGGAATGGAGGACGGGGTATTCCAGCCATTGGGTATAAGATAAGTGAAAGTGAAGTCGCTCAGTCGTGTCCAACTCTTTGTGACCCCATGGTCTGTAACCAGCCAGGCTCCTCTGTCCATGGAATTCTTCAGGCAAGAATACTAGAGTGGGTAGCCATTCCCTTCTCCAGGGGCTCTTCCTGACCCAAGGATTGAACCTGGGTCTCCTGCATTGCAGGCAGATTCTTTACCATCTGAGTCACCAGGGAAGCCCATAGTAAGTCATAGTAGTTATTTAGTAAACTATTATATATTTATTTAATAAAAGTGAATGCTAAAGAAATGTTAATTAACCCCCCAAATTACTAGAATAAACACTTCAAATAAAAGTAACTATCATAAACTACAGTTTCACATTTCTGTAGATAAAGTCATTTTGAAATAAATAGCATTACAGTTAATTAATCTAAGTAAAGAAACATTTACAGCAGCTCAATTCATAATTGCCCCAAGCTGGTAACAACACAAATACCTTTCAATGAGTGAACAGATAAACAATGGTACTTTTTTGCTTGGGAGTACTACTCATAAAAAAGAACATATTATTTACACATCTTGCACAGGGTTCCTGGACCCAGTCCCAATGTGTATGTTCATGTCTGTGTGTGGATGCCTCCCCATATCAATGAGCAATTCTTGGGTGCCGTAGAGTGTCCAAGCATTCAACTCAGTCTACCTGGCGATCAAAGCAGATTCCATAGGTAAAGAGCTATTCCACCATACCATGCTCCACTTCAAACTCCAGTGGAAACCTGTGCTTCTGATCAACGGGCTACAAACTGGAGGTTCCAACGACCTTTCCAATTCAGGATGCCAATTCCAAGTCCAGGTTGTATCCTGTACTTCTGAACAACTGACTATAAATCAAAGGTTCCTATGACCCCTTTCTTGGATTCCATTACTTTTCTAGAACAGCTCACAGGACTCAGAGAAACCCAGTTACTCACAAGATTACTGGCATATTAGGAATCAACAGTCAGAAGAAGAGATACACAGGGCAAGGCATAGGAACAGGCAATGAACTTCCAAGCTCCATGCACTCTCTCCAACCACCACATGTCCACCAACTCCAAATCCTCTGAATCCTGTCCTTTCAGATTTATATAGAGGCTTCATTCCATATGAATGGGTGAAAGAATCTGGGCTCAAAAAGTTACAGAGTACAAGATCCCATGCTCTACATTCTGGAAAGGCAAGACCATAGGAAGAGAGAACAAGTCAGTAGCTGCCAGAGGCTGGGGCCTGGGAGAGGGTTTGACAACGGAATGGCACCCAAAGGGATTTTCTGGGGTGTTGGAAATGTTTTCTATCCTGATTGTGGTGGATACACAGGTCTATACATTTGATACAATGCATGCAACTGTGTACCAAAAGCAAATGTGCATTTTATAGTATGTATATTTAAAATAATTTAAAAATGTATAAGGAAACAAATATAAAAATATAGCAGTAATTCCTTACCTGGATATTTTTCTCTAAGTATTTGTTGCCCAGTATTCTGGTGAACAAGGGAATAAATCCTGTAAATAAAGTCCTTAATTTCAAGAGAATCCCACGAAGGCGTATAATCATCATGTGTTTCTTTTTCAGTGAAAAAGCAAAGAGGTCCTTCCTGAAATCCTTAAACTATAACTTGTTTAGTAAGTAACATTCTGTACCTGTCTTCGCTGACATAGCTCGCTTTTATTGTGCTTATAAATTGTGCTTTCCCCAAGCTCGGTGTCCCTTAGACATCATATCACAAGATTGCTTTAACACTCCCTTTGGATGACAACTCTGACCCATGGTGTTGCTATGGTTTCAGTTCAGTTCACTCGCTCAGTCATGTCCGACCCTTTGTGACTGCAGGAATTGTAGCATACCAGGCCTCCCTGTCCAACACCAACTCCCGAGTTTACTCAGACTCATGTCCATCGAGTCGGTGATGCCATCCAGCCATCTCATCCTCAGTCGTCCCCTTCTCCTCCTGCCCCCAATCCCTCCCAGCATCAGGGTCTTTTCCAATGAGTCAACTCCTCGCATAAGGTGGCCAAAGTATTAGAGTTTCAGCTTCAGTATCAGTCCCTCCAGTGAACACCCAGGACTGAATGATCTCCCTTAGAATGGACTGGTTGGATCTCCTTGCAGTCCAAGAGACTCTCAGGAGTCCTCCAACACCACAGTTCAAAAGCATCAGTTCTTCAGCGCTTAGCTTTCTTCACAGTCCAACTCTCACATCTGTACATGACTACTGGAAAAACCATAGCCTTGACGAGACAGACCTTTGTTGGCAAAGTAATGTCTCTGCTTCTCAATATGCTGTTTAGGTTGGTCATAACTTTCCTTCCAAGGAGTAAACGTCTTTTAATTTCATGGCTGCAATCACCATCTGCAGTGATTTTGGAGCCCCCCAAAAATAAAGTCTGACACTGTTTCCACTGTTTCCCCATCTATTTCCCATGAAGTGATGGGACTGGATGCCATGATCTTAGTTTTCTGAATGTTGAGCTTTAGGCCAACTTTTTCACTCCACTTTCACTTTCATCAAGAGGCTTTTTAGTTCCTCTTCACTTTCTGCCATAAGGGTGGTGTCATCTGCAATCTGAGGTTGTTGATATTTCTCCCAACAATCTTGATTATAGCTTGTGCTTCTTCCAGCCCAGCGTTTCTCATGATGTACTCTGCATAGAAGTTAAATAAGCAGGGTGACAAAATACAGCCTTGACATACTCCTTTTCCTATTTGGAACCAGTCTGTTGTTCCATGTCCAGTTCTAACTATTGCTTCCTGACCTGCATATAGGTTTCTCAAGAGGCAGGTCAGGTGGTCTGGTATTCCCATCTCTTTCAGAATTTTCCAGTTTATTGGGATCCACACAGTTAAAGGCTTTGGCATAGTCAATAAAGCAGAAATAGATATTTTTCCGGAACTTTCTTGCTTTTTCGATGATCCAGCAGATGTTGGCAATTTGATCTCTGGTTCCTCTGCCTTTTCTAAAACCAGCTTGAACATCTCAAAGTTCATGGTTCACGTATTGCTGAAACCTAGCTTGGAGAATTTTGAGCATTACTAGCATGTGAGATGAGTGCAATTGTGCGGTGAGGTGAGGTGAAGTCGCTCAGTCGTGTCCGACTCTTTGCGACCCCGTGGACTGTAACCTACTAGGCTTCTCAGTCCATGGGATTCTCCAGGCAAGAATACTGGAGTGGATTGCCATTTCCTTCTCCAAATTGTGCTGTAGTTTGAGCATTCTTTGGCATTGCCTTTCTTTGGGATTGGAATGAAAACTGACCTTTTTCAGTCCTGTGGCCACTGCTGAGTTTTCCAAATTTGCTGGCATATTGAATGCAGCACTTTCACAGCATCATCTTTCAGGATTTGAAATAGCTCTACTGGAATTCCATCACCTCCATTAGCTTTGTTCGTAGTGATGCTTTCTAAGGCCCACTTGACTTCACATTCCAGGATGTCTGGCTCTAGATGAGTGATCACACCATCGTGATTATCTGGGTCATGAAGATCTTTTTTTTACAGTTCTTCTGTGTATTCTTGCCACCTCTTCTTAATATCTTCTACTTCTGTTAGGTCCACACCATTTCTGTCCTTTATTGAGCCCATCTTTCATGAAATGTTCCCTTGGTATCTCTAATTTTCTTAAGGAGATCTCTAGTCTTTCCCATTCTGTTGTTTTCCTCTATGTCTTTGCATTGATCGCTGAAGAAGGCTTTCTTATAGCTTCTTGCTATTCTTTGGAACTCTGCATTCAGATGCTTGTATCTTTCCTTTTCTCCTTTGCTTTTCGCTTTTCTTTTCACAGCTATTTGTAAGGCCTCCTCAGATAGCCATTTTGCTTTTTTGCATTTCTTTTTCTTGGGGATGGTCTTGATCTCTGTCTCCTGTACAATGTCATGAACCTTATTCCATAGTTATCAGGCACTCTGTCTATCAGATTTAGTCCCTTACATCTATTTCTCACTTCCAGTGTATAATCATAAGGAATTTGATTTAGGTCATACCTGAATGGTCTAGTGGTTTTCCCTACTTTCCTTAATTTAAGTCTGAATTTGGCAATAAGGAGCTCATGATCTGAGCCACAGTCACTATAGTAATGGGTGCTTGAGTTGTTTTTCAGAAATTGGACAGCTCTCCAAACTTGAATCAGTTAAGACTAGTTGGGACCACTAACCCTCCAATTGAGCCTTTGAGTCAAAAGCATGAACTTTTAAGGTCAGAGAGCCAAGAACTCCACCCTTAGATCAGGCTAACACTGACGTTTCCTGAACATGCATCCCATAAAGAAGTACGTCATAACTCGCATGTACGTGTACAGTTATGCCTGCGTAGAAAGAACACCAATTACATCACCTTTTTCTTGCCTCCCATCATCACTCCCCACACCTCAGGCCAGCCTCCTTCTTTTTCCCATAAAATCTCCAGCCCTTCGCCTTTGTGGGGAGCAGATTTAAGACTTGTTTTCCCCTCTCCTCGCTTGACTGCCTCTTGAACAAACCCTTTCTCTGTTGCAAACCCCTGAATCTCAGCATTTGGCATGTTATGCATCCATCTGGCCAGTGAACTAGGTATTGGGAGAATGCATTTTAATTTAAATTCCTGCAAGTGAGAAAGGTCATAGTGTCAGGGTGAGGTGCAGTATCTACCAGCGTGGTGTCAGTGTGGAAAGAGGGCAGAAAGGGACAGCCCAGTTCTGCTCATTCAAAGTCAGGTGCCTGGAGGGCAGGTTCCAAATCCTTTTGAACTGAAAGCACTGACCAGGCCATCATGGAACACATTTACCAATTTCCTTTTCTTTGTCCCTGACTATTCCCTGGTGGCTCAGATGGTAAGAGACTCTACCTGCAATGCAGAAGACCCAGATTTGATCCCTGGGTTGGGAAGAGCCCCTGAAGAAGGAAATGGCAAACTACTCCAATAGTCTTGCCTGGGAAACCCTATGGACGGAGGAGCCTGGCTGGCTACAGTCTGTGGGATCTCAAAGAGTCGGACGTGACTGAGCCACTAACACTTTCACTTTCACTACAACCATTAATAGCTCTTGGTCTGAATAATAAATCTTAATTTTTAAAAGTGGATAAATATCATCCTATTTTGGCATTCAAACCGGAAGGCACAGACCTTCTTGAATGACAGCTTGCTAGCTTTCTTTCTTTCTTTCTTTCAAAGGTAAAAACACTACTTTACCTTACAGGAAAGCAGGGAAATGTTTTTAGGATTGAGGTCTATTTTTCTAGAAAAGGACTGCATTCTGACACCATTTAGGGTCCTAGTTGTATTTGCTATCTCTTGTGTGTAACAAACATCCCTAAAATTTAATGGCTTAGAGCAACAAGGTATTGTTTGTCAAGTTTCTGCCACCCTCCCTGGGGTTAGACTGCTGGTGGAGATGCTGAGGCTGGAGTCAAACGTGGCCTCAGATCCCAGGATCTTGTTTGGGCTGCGAGATGGTCTTCTCCCTCCACATGGTCTCTGGCTGTATCAGGACACTGAACACGAAATTTACAATACCTTTGAAAGCCTAGCTCCGACATTGCACAAAGTCACTTCTGCTGTATTCTATGGGCCAGAGTACAGGAGATCCATCCAGAGTCAAAGGGGTGGAGAAAGAGGTCTCCTCTCTTGATTTAGGGAAGAGCAGCATCATACTGCAAGCAGGGAGGCCTCAGGACCCCATTTTTGGGCCCATGAGCGTCACAGTGCACCACGCTGTTGGAAGTAACGTTTAAAGCTCGTGTAAACATGAATTAAATTAGCTCTCAGCTCTGAAACTGTAACCTGGATGAAATCAGACTAAAGATCTATTTTGGATCAGAAGCTTGCATTCAGTCCAGCTTTGATGCAGTTAATCTTTATTTAAAACTATCAGAAACCACTCATAGAAGAGCCAGAGAAATCTGACCCTGCAATTTTTATGGAGCGTTTAACCATCTACTGAGAGAAAAGTAATGCGAATCCACCAGCTATTTTTAAATGTACTATTATTATCTAATTGTATGTCAACTCCCTTAGGTTTCCTGATGTCTAAACATTTCACAATGTTGTAGAATAATGATGAGATCCCATTCCCAAGAGGATGTGAGCAAAGCTGAACATAAAAATGAACTGGGACTGTGATGCTGGAAGGTCCCTGGAGCTGCAGGTACAGAGAAGGCTGGGATAATCTTTGTGCCCACCGCTCAGGCTTGGCACCTCATCACTGCGGGCTGCCAAATCTTGTCACACGCTGGCACCAAGGAGGAACGCTTGGGCGAGGACCAGGGCTACCACCTCTACAGTCTGGGCTTCCCAGATGGCGCTAGTGGTAAAGAATCTGCCGGCCAATGCAGGAGACGTAACAGATGCAGGTTCGATCCCCGGGTCGGGAAGATCCCTGGGAGAAGGGAATGCCAACCCACTCCAGTATTCTTGCCTGGAGAATCCCATGGATAGAGGAGCCTGGCAGGCTACAGTCCATGGGGTTGCAAAGAATCGGACACGACTGAAGCGACCTAGCACAAATTAGTGCTTTGGAATTAGTTTGGGCTAATTTCAAAAATTCCCTGGGAAGAAAGCACCATGCAAAAACATCGAAGTTGGGAACTGTCCCCACACCTGCCCCGTTACTCACCCTCATCAAGTTCATCATGCTCCCGTCCTCCACTGCAAAGCCTTTGCACTAAGCAGTCCTTTCTGACTCGAAGTTGACCCCCAAGGGTAGGTAATGAAGCATACCTTGAACCTTTGCAAGAGCTTCGGCATCCTGGGAAGTGCTTTGCTTTGCTCCTCTGTTGCCTCCAACCCAGATTTTCTGCCTTCATCCATCCTTAGGGAATTTCTTTTTCTCTGTTCCCTTGAGTCAGGGGTCCTTTCTGCAGCCCCCGACCTGTGCCTGAACCTTAGTGCTGCAGAAGAAATGACAGCGCCCTGGGAACAGCTGCTGCAGAGATTCTGGGCAGCTGGACTTCTGAATGCTTGCAGACAAACAGGCGAACAGAGAGGAGAGGCGCAGAAACAGATGAATGCAGAGAGAAGGAAGAAAAAGTGTGCTTCTGGAGACAAGTATTTTCTTTTCACATTTCTGCTGATCCAAAGATGACCCTTAAATAGTTGTCCAGTAGGAGCCTGGAGGGGTTTTGCAAATGTGGGGCTGGGCGTGGGTTCAAGGTGTTGTGTGTAACACAGAAGGGGGTGCCCCAGGTAATGGGCACTTCCACCCCCTCGACGCGGATGGATAGTGAAGACTTTGTCCCAAACCAGAAGAATCTGAGTTTTCATCCGAAGCCATTTGATTATCGTAGCTCAGTTGGAAGACACAAACATGTGCGCGTGCGCTCAGTCGTGTCCGACTCCATGCACCCCATGGACTGTAGCCCACCAGGCTCTTTTCGAGTGGAATTTTCCAGGCAAAAATACTGGAGTGGGTTGCCATCTCCTCCTCCAGGGATCCTCCCAAACCAGGGACTGAACCCACGTCTCTTGTGTCTCCTGCACTGGCAACACCACCTGCACTGTATGTGCCCCGGGCACTGCCAATGTTCAGCCAAGCTCTCTTCCTGGGAAATAAACAACTAACTCTTTATGGCTTCAGGTGTCTCTCAGCTGTGTTGGTCCCCATCTGCCTCCTCGTCCCTTTCCCCACCCTCCCTCTCAGGTCTTTGCCCCCGTGTTTTCCTGTCCTCTCTCCTGAGGGCAACCCCCTCCCCTACCCTCTTCTCCCCCAAGGCTGGGGTCCAGGTCAAGGGCTGACCACCCTGTCCAGCTCCAAGTCCTGGCGTGGCTCCCAGGATTCAAGTTCAAACTCCCTAGTGCAGCATCCGAGTCAGGTCTCAGTCTGCCCTCCGGGACTGTCTCCCTGTCCCCACCCCCTGGCCCATCTCCCTGACTCCGGTCCTCCTTTTCTCCCGGCCAAGTGCATCAAGCGCTCTCCCACGGCTGGGCTTTCACCCATGCTGAGCCCCCGTCCTGCTGCAAAGTCTCCTGGAGGTGGAGGCAAATATTATTTCAGCTTTCAGCTTGCTTTACCCATGTCCTCACCAGAACCCTCCTCTCCAACCAGCCACTGTTGAGCATTCCTGTGAATGTCTGCCCTCTGTGTGTAAAAGGGTGACATCTGAAAGTTGGAGTGTCTGCCTCCTTCCCCAACACCGGGAGGAGGATGCCCACACTGGACAGGATCCTCCTTGACCTGGGTCTTATTCCTCTCAGTATAGTGAGCTATTCCTCTTGTAGGTCCCTGTAGAGTAGGCTTTTTGTATAGGAGGCTCTCGGTCAACACCTGGGAGGTCATTTATTCTGTGCTGTTGCAGGTCTATTCATCTGCTTTTGACCTTGCCCCACCTCCTTCTTCCCCAGATATCTAGAATTAGGTCTTTGATGGTTACTTGAAATGTCAGAGTTACCACAGAGCCCAGCAGTTCCACTCCCGGGAATATAGCCAAGAGAACTGAAAACACAAGTCCACACAAAATTGTATAAATAAATGTTTATAACAGCATCACTCGCAATATCTGAAAAGTGGAAATTATCCAAATGTGTATCAACTAATGAATGGAGAAAAATAAAGGCTCTGTATCCATACAGTGGAATATTCTGTGTGTTAGTCATTCAGTCGTGTCTGATTCTTTGCAGCCCCATGGACTGTAGCTCACCAGGTTCCTCTGTCCATGGGATTCTCCAGGCAAGAAGACTGGAGTGGGTTGCCACTCCCTTCTCCAGGGGATCTTCCTGACCAGGGATCGACGTTGATCTCCTGCATTGTAGGCACATTCTTTACCTTCTGAGTCATCAGGAAAGATTATTTGCTGATAGGAAGGAAGTGCTGTTCCATGCTACAGCATCGATGGACCTTGATAACATTGTGCTAAGGGACAGAAGGCAGCCACGAAAGATCACGTGTTATATGATTTCCTTTAAGTAAAAGGTCAGGAGAAGGGGGTGACAGAGGGTGAGATGGTTGGATGGCATCACCGACTCAATGGACATGAGTTCGAGCAAACTCCGGGAGATGGTGAAGGACAGGGAAGCCTGGCGTGCAGCAGTCCATGGGGTCGCAGAGAGTCGGACACGACTGAGAGACTGAACAAGTCAAATCCAGACACAGAAAGTAGACTAGAGGTTGCCAGGGGCTAGAGGGGATGGAGGAATGGGAAGCCACTGCTAATGGGTATAGATTTCTTTTCATGGGAAGGAAAATCCTATAAAATTGATGGTGATGGTGAGGGCACAACTCTGTGAAGGTATAAACCACTGAAGCGGACACTTGGGTGGATGAATGGCATGGTTATGTGAGTTATGTCTCAGGAAAGGGATTAAACATAATTGTCCTCTGAGCACTGAAGATGGATATTCTAGTGCAAGAAAATCATCTTAGAAACAGCTTCCTTCTGTCGGTCACCTTTTCTGCAAGGCTCCCTTTTCCCTTTTCTCTCTTCCCCTACATGGGCTGGGGTAGGGTGGGGTTGAGGGCAGCAGAGGGTGGTTAAGGAGCCTCTAGCCACTTCCCCTGGGATGCAGGATGCCCGGTACAGGGGGGCCCTCCTCCCCTGCCAAGCCCCAAGGGCTGCGATCCGTGGCCAAGGGGGACAGCAACACTAACGAAGGTGTTTGACCCCAGGCGCAATCCCAGCTGTCCCAGGAGACCCCTGGAACCAGCCATAACCGGAGGCCCAGTCCAGAAAGGGCTTCTCGAGGGCGCAGGTGGCGGCAGCAACCCCTGGATCGGGTCCCTGCGGGGTGGGTGGCTGCCGATCTCCGGCTGCGGCGCCTTGGGGCCGAGAGAGGTGGTGTCCTTGGGTGGGTGCGATGCCCCCAGGAGGGGGGAGGGCCGCAGGGAAAGGGGCGCAGAGTCTGCGGAACCCTCCTGACTCTCCCAGCCTGACCGGCTCAAATCAAAGGGGTGGCCGAGGGGCGGGAGGTTCACGGAAAGACAATGTTTGTTTG
The DNA here is from genome assembly GCA_006408695.1 of Aepyceros melampus. Classification (NCBI taxonomy): domain Eukaryota; kingdom Metazoa; phylum Chordata; class Mammalia; order Artiodactyla; family Bovidae; genus Aepyceros; species Aepyceros melampus. The sequence goes on along the minus strand of SJXQ01004956.1, from coordinate 33,382 downwards.
AGGGAGAAAAGCAAACAGCAGCGTCCGGAGCACTACGGATTGCGGATCGCGGATAAAGAAGCAGCGAGGCGGACGGGAGCTAGAGTTGGGGGGATGCTGTTGGGGACCCTGGGATCCCGTGGGACCCCAGCCAGGCGGGTGGGCCCAGGAGGGCCAACGGAGGGGTTGCATAGGGAGACAGCAGTGTAGATGACTGTAGACGCCTTGTGCACGGAGCGCACCGGTACAGGTTAAATTGCACCCCAGTGGGCCGCAACCCAGCTGCTCAGGTAGAACCCAGCCCCAGGCGCCCCACAGGGTCCTGAGTTTGCCTCTGAAATGCTCGCCAGCCATCAATCTGAGACAGGAGAAGAGGGAGCCACTGGTGAGCTGGGGTTGAAAGGAGAGCCTCTCCAGGTCAGGGCTCATTCAGCCCGCCGGGGACCCTGGGGCTTTGCCTCAGGCCAGCTTGGACCCCCTTGTCACAAGTTGTCACAAGTTACTGTCTCTGCTGCCCTCCAAGTGGCTGGATGCTTCAGGAGCTGGTGGCAGATTCATCAAGACTTGAGGGAGGAGCAAGCGGGCGGCTGTCTCTTTGGTCTTTCTTTCTTATAACTTTTTATCACCGCAATAATTTGTGTTCATTATTTATTAATAACAATACATAAAATATGCAGAATAGAACAATGAGCCTCCAAAGATGCCCACCGAGAACCTGTACATTTGCTAAAGGTCCCGCCAACCCTACCCCAACCCCAATCCCTCCGGCAAACCAAAAAACTAAGAGACTCTGCAGATGTGATTGAATTAAGGCTCTTGAGATGGGTGATTGCCCTGGACCATCCAGGGGGAGACAGAGCAACCCTGTGGTGCTGAGCAGGGGGAGGCAGGAGAATCAGAGTCAGAGGAAATGAGAGGACAGAGCAGAGGCCGGAGTGACGGAGGAGTGCGGTTGCCAGCTTGGAGGATAGGGGACAGAGCCATTTGCAAATGGCTTCTGCTGCTGCTGCTGCTACTAAGACGCTTCAATCGTGTCTGACTGTGCAACCCCATAGATGGCAGCCCACCAGGCTCCTCTGTCCACGGGATTCTCTAGGCAAGAATACAGGAGTGGGTTGCCATTTCCTTCTCTAGCAAATGGCTTCTAGAAGGTGGAAAAGGCAAGGAAAGATTCTCCCCTAGAGCTTACAAAAGAAACCTAGGCCTGTAGAAATCCCTGACTGCAGGCCAGGAAACCCGTTCATACTTCCGATCTCCACGACTGGAAGATCACAAATGTGTGTCACTTCAAGCCACTGAGTTTGTGGGAATTTGTTATAGCAGCAACAGGACACAAATACAGGAATGTTTTGTTGTGTTTCATCACTCACTAAGTCGTGTCTGACTCTTTGTGACTCCACGGACAGTTGGCTGACAGTCTCCTCTGTCCATGGGATTTTCCGAGCAAGAGTACTGGAGTGGGTTGCCATGTCCTTCTCCAGGGGATTTTCCTGGCCCAGGAGTGGAACCCACGTCTCCTGCATTGGCAGGTGGATTCTTTTCCACTGAGCCACCTGGGAGGCCTGAAAACATGAATACATATACCTTGAAAATGAAGAAAATCAGGGACCTTCCTGGCAGTCCAGTGGTTAAGACCTCGCAGTTCCAGTGCAGGGGGTATGGGTTCAATCCTGCTCAGGAAAGTGAGATCCCACATGCACTGTGGCCAAAGAAAAAAAAGAAAATCAGTCACTGATAGTCCGCCTCCTAGAGCAAACTCATGATTTATAGTATCTGCAGCTCAGCAGTCAAGTGAGGACCAGAACTGTGAGAAGTCATCCGCAAAAGCTAAGTCTCATAGAGCTAATGCTGGCATCTCCCATTCTACCCACTAAGAGGGACTTGACCTGACCTAGTGCCCAACTCTGGTGGTTCCGAACACTGTGCTCCCTTCAAAGGAATCAGAACTCCGTAGCGAAATGGCTGGTTTCAAGGTTCAGGCAGAAAGGAAAGACAGAAGACGTGCCCCCCAAGTATTATTCCTCCAGACAGTGAGGAAGTGCCAAAGAATCTGAGGAGCATATTAGAAGGACAGAAGCTTGGACAGCTCCCATTGGAAAATCTGAGATAATGATATTATTAAATTATAACTATTCTCCCTTGATTCTATTATAAGCATAACCCAAAGTAAGAATCCACAAGTCCATACGGATATAATTATGTAAATTAAAAAAAATAAATACATAGGGAGAAGGGAAAGTGCTTCCTTATGGTAGAATGTTGACTAATAAAGGGATAATGGGATTAGACAATACTATTTGGAGCTACCATAGTAACAATCCTGTCAGGAAGAATCATTAATGTATGCTACAGCGGGAGGTGAAAATTTAATGAGAAACAGGATTTGTACATGGTCTCAAGTTCTTTAACCAAAGGATACTACAAAAGGGAAAACTATAAGTTCACAGTGGAGAAACCTGGCCACCACCGTAACCGAGTGATTGAAGTTAATGTGCCCAGTGATGAGACAAATGGACAACACAAGGACGCAGCAAGCCGGAAACACACAACCCGAGTTTCATTGTGAGGAAACACCAAACAAGTCAAAGTGTGAGATGCTTTACAAAGCAACTGGCCTGCACCCTCCAAAAGTATCCAAAAGTATGGCAATTGTTCCTTATCCAAGGGGACTAAAGAGGCGTGACAGCTGAATGCAAGATGAATTCTGGACTGAACCCCAGACCAGGAAAAAACATTTTTTCCTCCTTTCCTTATAAAGGACATTAGTCATGCCATAGCACGGATGAACCTCGAGGACAGTATGCTTAATGAAATAATCCAGCCAAAAAATGACAAATATTGTGTGATTCCACTTTTATGAAGTATTTACTTAGAAGAGTCAGATTCATAGAGGCAGCATAGACAGTGGTACCAGGGGTGGCGGGAGGGTGTGTGTGGCAGGGCGGCAGGGATGGGGAGTCATGGTTCAGTCAGTACAGAGTTTCATTAGGACGATGAGTAAGTACTCGAAATGGATTGGTGTTCTTTCGTGTCTGACTCTTTGCGACCCCATGGGCTGCAGCACGCCAGGCTTCCCTGTCCATCACTGACTCCCAAAGTTTGCTCAGATTGACATCCATTGAGTTGGTGATGCCATCCAACCATCTCATCCTCTGTCATCCCCTTCTCATGCTGCCGTCAATCTTTCCCAACATCAGAGTCTTTTCCAGTGAGTCAGCTCTTCAGATTAGGTGGTAAAAGTATTGGACACCTGAGAAGTATCTAATATTGCAGTGTCTCACTATCGGGCACAGTGAGAAAGACGGCAGTGTGTACAACAGAAAGCAGGCTCACCAGCTCCTTGGCCAGTGACTTCCAGCTTCTAGATCTGTGAGAAGTAGATTTCCGTTTCTAGCCACCCAGCCGGCCTGTGGTATTTTTATTTTTATTGTAGCATTCCACATGGACTAAGACAGTGGTGATGGTTGCATAACATAAGAAATGTACTTAATGCCACAAATTGTACACTTAAAAATGGCTAAAATGGTAAAATGTATTTTACTATAATAAAAATAATTGTTTAAAATGGCAACTTAGTAAAAGGATATTCTTAATGGCAAAATGTGTATAAGGTCTGTAGATTCTACAACAATGGTGTAAGTAAGTAAGTAAGTAAGTAAAGTCACTCAGTCGTGTCCGACTCTTTGTGACCCCATGGACTGCAGCCCACTAGGCTCCTCAGTCCATGAGATTCTCCAAGCAAGAATAGTGGAGTGGGTTGCCATTTCCTTCTCCAGGGGATCTTCCCGACACAGGGATCGAACCCAGGTCTCCCGCATTGGAGGCAGACGCTTTAACCTCTGAGCCACCAGGGAAGTCCCAACAATGGTGTATCAATGTTATTTCTTTTTGATAAGTATTCTATGGTTATGTAGAAAGTGTCCTATAAAAAAAAACATAGTGAAGTATTTAGGGGTAAAAAGGCAACATGTCTACAATCTTTCTACATGTCTACAAACTTTCAAATGGCTTATATTATACATATTTTAAAAAGTATATATTTAATGTATACACTTGTATACAAATTATCCATGTCTGGATAGAGAGACTGGCAAAGCCAGCATTAACATTTGGGGAATGTGGGTGTAATGTATATGAGAATTTGTACAATTACCCAGACTTTTCTGTAATGTCTAAAATTATTTCAAAATAAGTTGTTTTTTAAATTAGAAGAGGGAAATAATTGGAAAGAAACGAAATACCGTCTGGGGGAAACACTTCTAATGTCTGCGGTCAAGATGTAGTGAGCTGTCTGGGTCCCCCTGGCCCTGAGATGCCCTAACTCTCAGGCTCAGAAGTGACTGGTGGGGAAAAATAAGGGAGATGGAGAAAGACAAATAGTCATATGTGGAATCTTAAAAACAAACAAACAAGCAAAATAAAAACCAGCTCACAGATTACAGAAATCAGATGAGCAGTAACCAGAGGGGAAGTGGGTTGGGAGGGAGCGAAACGGTACAATGGGGTCAGCTGAACAGCGACTGATGCTAACTATTATAATGGTGGTCACCTGGCAGTGTATGGCGCTTCCCTTGCGGCTCAGCTGGTAAAGAATCTGCCTGCCGTGTGGGAGACCTGGGTTCCATCCCTGGGTTGGAAAGATGCCCTGGTGAAGGGAAAGGCTATCCACTCCAGTGTTGTGACCTGGAGAATTCCAAGGACTGTATAGCCCATGGGGACGCAAAGAGTCGGACTCGACTGAGCGATTTTCACTTCACTGTAGAGTATAAAAATTATAAAACGTCAAATTGTACACCTGAAATATATAGTAATAATAATAGGCAGAACAAATGGATGGTGACGGAAATCCCACCCATGTGCGGGGCAGTGGGCATTGATTGGGAAGGCAGGAGTGAATTCCGAGCGGCCCTGGAAATGTTCTGTGTCTTGATCTGGGTGCCCAAGTTACAAGTTCCAAGACGTTGGACTCAAGCTCTGCGCACTTTTTACCCTGTGGCGTGTATGCTCCATTTGAATACGTTTAGACCGCCCCCATTCCCACCTCGACCGTGCGCGCGGAGATTGAGTCCACGTAAACAAGACATTCGCTCAGACTCGAAAGAGATTCGATTTACGTTGTTTGTTGTTTCGTTGCTAAGCAACAGTCTAAACAGCACAACCAAGCGACGCCTACCTTTGATACCCAACCGAGGGGATGCTGCTAAGCCAAGGATCCTAGAGTGCTCGCACGAACAATCCCCACCCCCAGCCCCTTTGTGCTCTGTGGTAGGGGGCGGGGAGGAGGTGAGGACCCCGGGGTGGACCGCCTCGGTCGCCCCGGCGGAAGTGGGCTGGTTGGAGCGGGCCGCCATCCCGCCTGCCTGCTTCATCCACCGCTGTGGCAACTGCTCGCTGGGTTCTGCGGCTAAAATGGGGCTCCGTGGGTGTCAGTCCGTGACTGGTGGTCTCACCTGCCTGCGGAATCGTGGGGCCTGAGGAGGGAATTGATGAGTCACTGCAGGAAAATTGATGAGACGCTTCTTAGACTGGGTCACTCGTGCAGAAACGGGACAGATTTGAGACTGGGAGGACCCAGGCCTCAGAGAGAGTGGTGAAGGTTATCTGAAGGGCAGAGGTCGTCAGGGCATCAACAGGAGGTGAGGGCAAGCTAAAACCAAAAAGAAGTGGATATAAGCAAAGATCACCCAAACGAGAAAAACAAAGGCTTCTTATTCAGAGCTTGCTGATGGAGCAGTCAGCCACCCTCCAGTGTTTGGCAGAGGCTCAAAGACACGGGGAGGAGTGGCCGAGCGCTAAAAAAGAAAATGGGAAGCCTGCAGGTGTGCCCTGATCCGAGGCTGTTGTCATGGGGAACTGGAGGCTGCCTTAAGGGGGTGTCATCCTGTATGATTGGCTGAGATTGCTTATTTGGCGTTCTCTGATTGGTCCTGCACTGGAAACAGGGCCAAAAATTAGGGATGCTGACCGTCTGGGTGCTTGCTGCCGTGGTTGTGGTTTGGCTTCCCCGGGTTGTTTGCAGCAGGTTGTGGTCAGAGTTCTATTGTCATACAGGGTCTCAGTTTGTATATTCAGGGTCTCAGTGAATACCTAGATGGGAGATAGTCGAGAGAGGAGTCCTTGCGGTCCTGTTAAGGAGGGAGTGAGGTAGTGTGCAGTGTAGGGGGGGCACCTCTGAGGACCACCCCAGGAGAAGTGGGTCTGAAGCATCGCAGGTTAAACACCCATCTGAACTCAGAGATACAGAATGTAGGGCACCTCTGATGGGGACTCACAGAGTCTCTTGTGAGTCGGGAACTCACAGTTTGTTACTGACACAGGTTCTAAACGCCATGTGAGGCCACTTCACTGAGTAACTCACTGGACCTGAGTGTTCCCTTCAGACTGTGGAGAATTGAATGAGTTAATGTGGGTCAAGTTCACTGGACTGTGCCTGGCACTCAGCAAGTGATTGGTCAATGTTAAAATTTTTTAAAAATATTATTTCAGAGTTTCTGAATAATTGGTGAAAAAATGAAATTAAGTGTACCATTAAGATCCATGTCAGTAGAAGTGTCTGACATCTAGCCGCAGACTAGGGTGAAGAAGGGTGGTGATGAGTGAATTGAAGGGGCCAGCAATGGAAACACATCTTTCGTGGGCACCAGGAGGGTATATGTCTGGTTCAGCCTAGACTGCATGCCTTCCCCAGGGGCAGAGGAGAAAATGGGGCATAGGCCAGTGGGGAGCCTGGCAGGTCCCCTAAAACCCTAAGTTTAGAGTGAAGAAGGAGCCGTTCTCTGAAAGAGAGGCAGATCTTTTCCCCTAGGAGAAGCGGGGATGAAGAGCTCTACACACACAGATAACACGTCTGTGTGGTCATATGCTTAAAGTCTGTGCAAAAAGAAGACTTCAACCTAAGAAATCTAGAACCTAAAAAGTGTAGAAATTCTAGTTAGACCCCCGAGTTACATCTAAGCAGTCAGAATGTTGATCATGACATGGGTTTCCAGAGTGAGGTGTAAAAAGTTTTTTTTTTCCCCAGTAATGCTAGATGTGTGAGTGTGTATGTGCACGCACGCTAAGTTGCTCAGGTGTGTCCTGCTCTTTGCAACCCCACAGACTGTAGCCCACCAGGCTCCTCTGTCCACGGAATTTTCCAGGCAAGAGTCCTGGAGTGGGTTGCCATTCCCTTCTCCAGGGCATCTTCCCGATTAAGGGATTGAACCCTGGTCTCCTGCTTTGCAGGCAGATTCTTTACTGTCTGAGCCACCAGGGATGCCCTTAAAACCAGATAGTCGTCCTAATTCAGTGATAATCTTTGAGCACAGGAATCCGGTCTTAGACATACCAGACGGGCTTATCTTCTGGGTTTAAAAACATATTTCACAAAATAAATGCTCAGTAAATGTTTAGTGATAATGAAGGCATACTAGAAAACAACATAAGAGATTCAGCTTAAGAGCAAAATGGTGTCCATAAATACAGGAGTGAGGGGTGCCAAGTAACCCCTGAAGTTTCCTTTGCACTCCATACTACCTAAGATAAAAATTTCTGGGAAGAACGTCACTTTAGAGCAACTACACAATTTCAGATTAGAATCCAAAGTATCAGAGGAAAATGTGTATTTCAGCAGACTCATCAATTAAAGACACCACCATCCCTTGGGGCCCCGGGAGCTGCCTCTGGAGGCTGCACGTAACCACATGTGGCAGAGGGGCTGACCCTGGAGATTTGGTTATAGCCCCTGGAGCCAGTAAGTCAACGAGGTTTGGATGGGTGGTGAGACATGCATATTAGTTTCCTGTGGCCGCTGTAGCAAATTGCTGCAAACTGAGGGTCTTAAAGCAATGGAACTTCATCTCTCACAGGTCTGGGGTTGAGAAGTCTGAGATTAAGAAGTCTGAGATTAAGGTGTTGGGAGGGCAACGTTTCTTACAGAGGCCCTAAGGAGCGTTCATTCCTTGTTTCCTTCAACCTCTAGTGGTTGCTGGTGTTCCTTGACCTGGGCCACACCATGCCAATCTCTGCTTTCATCTTCAGTGGCCTTCTTCACTGTGTGTCTCAGATCTCCCTCTGCCTCATTCTGATAAGGACACCTGCCAGTGGATTCATGGTCCACCCGGATAATCTAGCTCAGGTGGCAAAGAGTCTGCCTGCAGTGCAGGAGACCTGAGTTCGATCCCTGGGTTCAGAAGATCCTCTGGAGAAAGTAGTGGCTACCCACTCCAGTTTTCTTGTCTGGAGAATCCCATGGACAGAAAAGCCTGGTGGTCTACAGTGCATGAGGTTGCAAAGAGCTGGACATGACTGAGTGACTAACACTTTCACTAACACTTGGATAATCCAAGATGATCTCATCCTCAAATCCTTAATTATATCTGCAAAGACTTTTTCTAAATAAGGTGACACAAGTTCCAAGGATGTGTTTTGGAGGGCCACCCTTTAGCCCATGACACTCATCTTCCCAAGGCGAGAACATTAAGACGTTCAGAGTTCACTCCTGAAAATGCTTGTTGTGTGCCATGAGGCTCCTGGAATATTCTAGGGCTGAACCGATGAGCTCAAATGGAACAGCCCATCATCCATTCACCCTTGGAGATGGCATTTGTTGCCACCCTGCGGTAATCTGACGTAGCTGGGATATCTAACAGGGTTTCATGAAATTCCTGGGCTAAAGGATCCTCTGGATATGGAAGTTTTCATGGCCAACATAGATGCTTTTCTAGTCTCAAAGATAGACTTCTTGGTCCATTTATCCTTGGGGTCCTTGGGGCGTGTATGGTTCAGCGTTTTGCAGAGTGCGTGCCCAGGCACTCCAGCTGTGTGAGATGGCCTCTGAGAAAAGAGTTCAGTGATCGAGGATGTGTGAACAACACTGGTGGCCGTATCCCCCCTCTGTGGATCCTCAACACATTTAAATAGATTAAAGGCACTCAGAAATCCTATGGTGGAGAAGCCCAGTATTTACCCCTCAGAAATCATACTTGGCTTTGGAAGGGAGACCTACTGAAGAGAAATGTACTCGCAGGTGTTTGCACTGTGTCTTCTGTGTTGGCAGAATAGGGAATGTCAAATTCTGTCTCCTTCCTGGCTTTATTTGCAATCTCAGAACTTGTGCCAACTGCTGACTGTAATGGACTCTGGTCTCTGTTAGCCACCAGCTCACCTGCTGACGCTTTGCTTTATCCCAGGGTTCAGCCGTGTTTGCCCAGGACTTACTGACTTGTTTGAAGTTACAGCAGAGAGTACAGAATCCTTTGCTGTGCACGTCCTCTGCGGTCCTCCTCGCATCCCGCTCTTGTACCATCATTGGGGGGCATGTGGGTGAGCTTCTGTGGCCATGGCACCAAATAGACCATCTCCTTTAGCTGCTTCATTGAGTAATAAGGTCAGACGTGGCAACTCCGTTTAAACTTGTGGGACTTACACTCAACTTCTCTTTTTCTACCACTGGTCTCTTCAGAAGGAACTTTCAAGGCCCAGTTACATCACGTGGACAGTCAGGATGCTGTCTCTTGGGAAGACCTGTAGGAGTCAACAGTGATTTGCCTTTCTTTTTCTCTCTCTCCTTCCTTTCTTCCCTTTTCTTTCTTTCTCTCTCTTTTCCTTTCTTCATTCTTTCTTTTCAAGGATTAGGAGACTGACTCAAACAGAACAAGGTTGTCTTTCACTGGGAAAATTACAGGAGAAGTTTTTAATAAAGAGCTTAGGAGATTTTGTAAAAATACACTTGTCATTGTGAATATCAATAAGAATGTTTTTAATGATAGCATACACTTTCAAATTAAAGAATAATTTAAAAGTTTGGTTGTCCTACTCATGAAAAAGACATAAGTGAAGGACTATAGCTTTTGTGTTTTACTCCACAGATTTTGCTTTTACTTAAAAAATATGTTTTGGGGGCTTCCCTGGTGGATCGGTGGTAAAGAATTTGCCTGCCAAAATGCAGGAGACACAGGTTCGATCCTTGGTCCAGTAAGATCCCGCATGCTGCAGAGCAACTAAGCCCGTGTGCCCCAACTCTCGAGCCTGTGGTCTAGAGCCTCGGCTCTGCAACAAAAGAAGCCACCGCAAAGAGAAACCGTACATCAAGCTAAAGAGTACCCCTTGATAGCCACAAGGAGAGACAAGCCTGCACAGCAAGGAAGACCCAGCACAGCCTAAATAATAATAATAAAAATAGGTTTTTGGTTGTGCCACAGGCATGTGGGATCTTAGTTCCATGACTGGGGATCGAACCCAAGCCCCCTGAATTGGAAGCACAGAGTCCTAACCACTGGACCAGCAGGGAAGTCCCTACTCCACTGATTAGTAATGCGTGGTGAGACTCAGTAACCATTACTTCAACCAAGTGATCGACTCAGTAACAGTAGTCATGGTCCAACCTGACATTCTGAATTCCTGATGTGCTACCATATGAAAAACACATCATCTTTGAAATATTCTTCTTGGCAGGGAAAGTCGCTCAGTCGTGTCTGACTTTTTGTGACCCAATGGACAATACAGTCCCTGGAATTCTCCAGACCAGAATACTGGGGTGGGTAGCCTTTCCCTTCTCCAGGGGATCTTCCCAAACCAGGGATTGAACCCAGGTCTCCCACATTGCAAGCAGATTCTTTACGAGCTAAGCCACAAGGGAAGCCTAAGAATACAGGAGTAGGTAGCCTATCCCTTCTCCAGCAGAGCTTCCTGACCCAGGAATTGAACCGGGGTCTTGAGTTGCATCAAGTCTCTAGGCTAACTTCCAGTTTATAGGAAATACAGAGGCTAAAGGAACAGTTAAATGAAACCAGGACAAATCAATCAGACAAATCTAGAATGAAGAATATTGTATAAAACAACTGTCCTGTGATTTTCCAACAGGTATTGTCATCGGAAAACGAAAAGTACAAGGACCATTTTAGATTAAGGGAGACTATGTAGGCTTAAACTAGCAGCAATGCATGAAGGTCAGTTGGATACTTGTTCGAAAAAATCATAACAAAACTATAAAAGACATTCTTGGGACAATTATAGAGACTTTAGGTTCTAGATATGATGGCTTTAAAGGACATTAATTGTAGGAGATACATGCTAAGGTGCTTAGGGAGAAAGTTGTTCACACAATTTTTTCAAATGACACAGAAAGATGCTATGATTAACATACATGGCTTTAACTTCCCTGGTGGTCCAGTGGTTAACAATCCACCTGCCAATGCAGGGGACATGGGTTCAATCCCTGGTTGGGGACGATTCCACGTGCCATGGGGCAACTAAGCCCATTAGCCACAAGCACTGAGCCTGTGTAACCTGGAGCCTGTGCTCTGCAAAAAGAGAAACCACCACAGTAAGAAGCCCACACCCTGCAACTGGAGAGAAGCCCTGGCTTGCCGCAGTGAGAGAAAGCCCACAGGCAGTCATGAAGACGCAGTGCAGGCAAAAATAGACAAGCAAACAAATAAAAAATCATTTTAAAAATCCTTATGACTAAATGTTAATAATTGCTGAACTTAGGCTGAGGGAATATAGCATTGCACTATTCCTTCAAGTTTTCTGTATGTTTGGTTGGTGGTTTAGTCACTAAGTTGTGTCTGACTCTTGCGACCCCATGGATTGTAAGTGTAGCCTGCCAGGATCCTCTGACCATGGGATTCCCCAGACAAGAATACTGGAGTGGGTTGCCATTTCCTTCTCCAAGGTATGTATGTTTGAAAATGTTTATAATAAAATGTGCAGGAAAAAAAACTGATCTTGAGGGCCTTCATCTCAGTAACACTTTGGCTTAAATTGCAAGTAATTTTTATGTGCATGTTGTATCTGAATGTGTTAGGGATAAGAAACTCTTGGTACTTTGTTTTGATGATTTGATTTGATTCAGTGTACCTCCTTGTTGAGACTGTCTGAAGCACTGAAATTGAATTCATTATTACTGAGAGCAGATATAAAAGTACAGACACACGAATGTAATACATCATTGTTGCTCAGTTGATATTTCAGCTGCCATATAATTGAATCTCTTGCTAAGAAAGGCATTCATGCACATGTTTCTATTTTAGCAACAAAAAGTATCTCCTGGAATATTATGCTTTGTTTATTCAGCCAATATTGATTGAGTTACTGCTACATGTCCACACCTGTGTTGGCCTAA
>SJXQ01004956.1:10246-21141 GCA_006408695.1 Aepyceros melampus | reverse complement strand
GCCTAAGGGAAACATCAATAAATGAAAGATGGGTTGTTGGGGTGGGGTGGGTGGGTGAAGGCACTGCTGTTGAAGATCCAAAGCCACAGACTTCCAAATGCACAAGGGCAGATGTAGTCTCATTTACGCTAAATTCAGAATTCTCTAAAGATTTTGCTTGTGCATACCTTAAAAAATTGTTAACTTCATTTGTTGATAAAAAAAAGTTTCTCATTGTATATTTAAATGGTAGCAAAGATATAATTCTGGAGTAAAATTGCTATTTTTAAATTGTTCCATCACTTTAATAAAAGATCCAAGTAAGTATGATTTCTTTATAATCTTTTGAAAATTATTAATTGGAGGATATTTACTTTACACTGTTGTATCGGTTTCTGCCACATATCAAGATGAACCAGCCATAGGTGTACACATGTCCCCTCCCACTTGAACCTCTCCCCACCCCCCAGGTTCTTTATAATCTTTGTCTGGTAATCCCCATATCTGAAGTCCTTGTTGGATGGGTTCTGTTATCTGTTGTCTGTTCTTCTTCACACATATATTTGGTCATGTTTAATGTGCAGCTCAACTTCTTTGTGAAAGTTCTTTGAAGGCTAGTCTTACGGACTGAGCTGGCTCCCTAAAATTAATTTGTCGAAGCCCTAGCCCTCAGTGTGATTGCATTTGGAGACGGAGACTTTAAGGAGGTAATTCAGGTTAAAGGAGGTCATAAGAGGAGGGCCCTCATCCAATAGAACTAGTGTCTTTACAGGAAGAGAGACACCAGACACGCATGAGCACAGAGGAAAGGTCACGTGAAGACACACAGAGCAGGCCTCCATCTGCAAGTCCAGGAGCGAGGCCTCAGGAGAAGCTGACCTTTATGGCACCTTGGTCTTGGACTTCTAGCCTCCAGAGCTGTGAGAAATACATTTCTATTGTTGAATCCCCAGCGTGTAGTATTCTTTTACGGCAGCCCTAGCAGACTAAGGCAGCGAGAAGTCAGGCGCTTTCCTCTGGAGAGAATTCGTGTTTGCTTCTGCCAGATCCTTAGGGGTCCCAGCAGTACAAGCTCATTTTCAATGACTTTTACTGCTTGAGATTATTTGGTCACTGGGCTGTCAATTGGGCTCCAAAATCACTGCAGATGGTGACTGCAGCCATGAAATTAAAAGGCGCTTACTCCTTGGAAGAAAAGTTATGACCAACCTAGATAGTATATTCAAAAGCAGAGACATTACTTTGCCGACTAAGGTCCGTCTAGTCAAGGCTATGGTTTTTCCTGTGGTCATGTATGGATGTGAGAGTTGGACTGTGAAGAAGGCTGAGCGCAGAAGAATTGATGCTTTTGAACTGTGGTGTTGGAGAAGACTCTTGAGAGTCCCTTGGACTGCAAGGAGATCCAACCAGTCCATTCTGAAGGAGATCAACCCTGGGATTTCTTTGGAAGGAATGATGCTAAAACTGAAGCTCCAGTACTTTGGGCACCTTATGCGAAGAGTTGACTCATTGGAAAAGACCCTGATGCTGGGAGGGATTGGGGGCAGGAGGAGAAAGGGACGACTGAGGTGAGATGGCTGGATGGCATCACAGACTCAATGGACGTGAGTCTGAGTGAACTCCGGGAGTTGGTGATGGACAGGGAGGCCTGGTGTACTGCGATTCATGGGGTCGCAAAGAGTCGGACACGACTGCGCGACTGAACTGAACTGAACTGAACTGGGGTGTCATGAGTTTGAGATGCAGCCCATGCCAGGGCTGGTTCATGGGTACAATTTTCATAAGGCTCAGTAGCCAGGGCTGGTTCATGGGTACAATTTTCATAAGGGTCAGCAGCCAGGGCTGGTTCATGGGTACAATTTTCATAAGGCTCAGCAGCCAGGGCTGGTTCATGGGTACAATTTTCATAAGGCTCAGCAAAACCAACTTTTCCTAGAACTTTCAGAGAGGGGCTTGACTTTTGGTTCACTAATCCTTTTGAGACAGCAGCTCTGTGGGCCTTGAGGGAGGATCCCGGTAGAAGGCCTTTTAATAGTTGTTTCCTCTTGGGCAGGCTCTGGGCTTTGATGTTATTCTTGCCCCTGGAATCTGTCAATACACAAGTTCAAAGTTTGCCTGTATCAGCAGAGCAAAAGTCACAGCTGTGTTCCGTTTACATCAGGTCCTTAGATTCTGGCCTGTTAGTTGTTTTACTATTTTTTGTTGATGCGTCAGTGGTTTTACAAATATATTTTTAACATTTTTTCAAGTATTTTCAACTGTTGGTCTAAATAAATATTCTTAGAAAGGGGAAGTGAACATCATCATTCTTCTCAATACTTTAAATGAGAAGTGTTGTGTTTTTTTCCCTCTCCAAACATATTTATTTTTAATGGAAGGAAAATTACTTCACAATACTGTGTTGTCCTCTGCCATACATCCATATGAGCAGCCACAGGTATACGTGTCTCCCCTCCCTCTTTACACTCCCTCCCAGCTCCCATCCCTTCCCATCCCTCTAGGTTGTTACAGCACCCCGAAGCCCCAACAACGGCTAATTCCTGTTGGTTGTCTATTTTACATATGGTGTATACACTTCCATGTTACTCTCTCATTTATCCCATCCTCTTCGTCCCTCCCCCACGCATGCTCACAAGTCTGTTCTCTGTCTGCATCTCCATTATGCTTTGCAAATAGGTTCATCAGTACCATCTTTCTAGATTCCATATATATGCGTTAATATACATTGTTTTTCTCTTTGACTCACTTGACTCTGTATAATAGGCCCTAGGCTCATCCACCTCATTAGAACTGACTCAAATGCATTCCTTTTATAACTGAGTAATATTCCATTGTATATATGTACCACAGTTTCTTTATCCATTCCTCTGATGACAGACATCTAGGTTGCTTCCATGTCCCAGCTATTGTATAAACAGTGCTGCTATGAACACTGGGGTACATGGGCCTTTTTCAATTTTGATTTCTTCAGGATATATGCCAAGAAGTAGGACTGCTGGGTCATATGGTAGTTCTACTCCCAGTTTTTTGAGCAGTCTTCATACTGTCTTCCAGAGTGGCTGTATCAAATTATATTCCCACCAATAGTGCAAAAGTTTCCCCCTTTCTCCACAGCCTGTCTAGCGTTTACTGTCCATGGATTTTTTGATTAAGGCCATTCTGACTGGTGTGAGGTGGTATCTCCCCGTAGTTTTGATTTGCATTTCTCTCATAATGAGCGATGTTGAGTATCATTGTGTTTATTAGCCATTTGTATGTCTTCTTTGGAGAATTGTCTCTTTAGGTCTTTTGCCCACTTTTTGATTGGGTTGTTTGCTTTTGTGATATTCAGTTTTATAGCTGCTTGTCTAGTTCAGAAATTAATTCCTTTGTTAGTTGCTTCATTTGCTATTATTTTCTTCCATTCTGAAGACTGTCTTTTCACCTTGTTTATAGTTTCCTTTGCCGTGCAGAAGTTTATAAGTTTAATTAGGCCCCCCTTGTTTATTTTTGTTCTTATTTCCATTACTCTGACTGCTGGGTCATAGGGGATCTTTCTGTGATTTATGTCATATTGTTCTGTCTATGCTTTCCTCTGAGTTTTGTAATTTCTGGTCTTACATTTAGGTCTTTATTCATTTTTAGTTTATCTTTGTGTTTGGCATTAGGAAGTGATTTAACTCCATTCTTTTGCATGTAACTGTCCAGTTCTCCCAGCACCACTTATTGAAGAAACTATCTTCGCCTCGCTGTATATTCTTGCCTCCTTTGTCAAAGATAAGGTGCCCACAGGTGTGTGGGTTTATGAGAAACTCTTTTAACCTGAGGTTTCCGCACAGACTTGAAGGCATCCATGAACTCTCAGAAAACTGTATGCAACATTTTGAGTTTATGCAATTTTTCTGGGAAAAAAGCCTGCAGATTTTGTCAGATTGTCAGAGGTGCTTATGACTGAGATTCCCCAAATTTGAGAACCAGTGCTTTACAGTTCTATCAGAACTTAGCAACTTTCATTTAAAAAATGATATCAGAATAATTTCAGACTCACAGAAGAGTTGCAAGTACAGTCCAAAAAAGCTCCCATATTCCTTCACCCAGATTCACCAACTTTTAACATTTCTCTCTCTTTCTCACACTTGCACACACAAACACACATTTAGTCTTTTTCTGAACGATTTGACTACAAGCTTCAGACCTGATTCTACATCACCTCTAAATATCCTCATGTGCATTTCTCTAAATGAGGACCCCTCAAGAGGTCAAGAAATCAACACTGATACAACGCTATCATTCAAAGAATCTATTCAAATTTCAGTTTTGCTACTTGTCTTGAAAATGTCTTTTCTGGTTTTCAGGTCCCGGATTTTCATACACTGTGATTAGTTGCCATGTTTCTTCTGCCTCCTCCAGTCTGGAACTGCTCCTCAGTCATTCTGTCTGCCATGTCCTTGACAGTTTAAGAGAATACAGGCCTGCAGACTGGCACTCAGCCCAATCCCACTGGATGTATCCTTATTCCCAGACTCAGGCATGCATTCCTGATAAACTTTGGTTTTCTCACTATGTCAGTCTTTCCCATAACTGATGACGGTAACCTTGTTCATCTAGTTATGTTGGTATGGTCACTGTAAAGCTATTCTTCTTTTTAATGATTGGAAATGTTGCAGTAATATGCTAAAATGCTATTCCTCATTGAAACTTTACCCATTCTTAACCTTTATCAACGACTCCAGTCTGAATCACCGTCAGGCTAGTAAGTGGTTTTTCTGTTTGTATCATTTCTTTTTACACTTATTGGGTGGCGTTGTACTGCAGAGGAAGAAGTTTCTTTCTCTCCCTGCTGGTTTTATATCACAATGAGCTCATGATTCTTGTTTTATTCAATAGGCTATAATCTGTTACTATAGTATGTATTTTCATGTTCAAATTGTCCCCAGCATGGCAAGTGGGAGCCTCTTTGGGCCAGTTTCTATATCCTTTTAGCATAACCCTGTCAATTTTTGAGCATTTCCTTAGTTTCTTCACAATGTTCTAGGCTTATCTTTAGTTTCCCTGCTCTAGCCCTAAAATTTGACATTTCTTCAGCGTCTTGGTTCCTCTTTTTTCTCATATAAATTTTTTTTTGCAAAATTTTGAACTTTACTTTTTTTAGAGCAGTTTAAGGACCCAGGATGCTCACAATCGCACCGACAGCTGAAACCTGCCTCTTTGTCTCTTTCAGGAAAGCGCACAAGCATCTAAGAGTGACTTGTTGTGTGGCTGACTTTGTCTACAGTAATTTATTCTCTGAGTAAAGCATTTCCAGTGGAGAAGGAAATGGCAACCCACTCCAGCATTCTTGCCTAGAGAATCCTGTGGACGGAGGAGCCTGGTGGGCTGCTGTCCATGGGGTCGCACAGAGTTGGACATGACTGAAACAGCAGCAAGGTTCACAGAGAAAGTGAGAGGAAGGTACAAAGATTTCCACGTACCCATGCTTCTTGTTGTCATTCTGTCACTGAGTTATGTTCGACTCTTTGTGACCCCATGAACTTTAGCACACCAGGCTTCCCTATATAGTGCCCCCGCCATCAACATTCTCCTATGGTATATTTGCTACATTTGCTAGAACTGACACATAATCACCTCAAGTCCATGACTTGCATTACACTTCACTCTATGGGTTTGAGCAATGACATGGTCTACCATTATGGTATTGTACAGTCTTGGTTCCTTTTAGGGGAGCATGGTATTAGAGACCAAAGTCTGTGTTTTCAGTGTGCTCATAGCTACTGGGACATCACTGCATGGAAATCCTCTCAGGGGACAGAACTAAGAAATATATATAACATATATATAACATTACCTAATATATATTTACCAGTATATGTACTTAATATCTCATATGTATTACATGTGATGTTTGTAGACATACATATGCAGTTGAGCTTTGAACATGGCTTTGAACTGCATGGGTTCACTTAGACTTTTTCAATAAATATGTGCTATAGTATTACACGATCCGAGGTTGGTTGACTCCAAGGATGTGGGGCCACAGATATGCGGGCTGACTGTAAGGTTACAGTCAGCTTTTGGACTGTGTGGAGGGGGTGTGTCAGTGCCTCTGAAACCCCCTACATTGTTCAGAGGTCAACTGTATATATTTTTATATCTGTTTATATGTTTAAAAATGAGTTCTTAATGATACCTATAGTTCCAATCCAAGACTCAGGGATCTTCCTAGCCTTCCCCTTTTCCACGTTAGTATTTTCTCCAACAATGGAAAATCTGATCATCATCATTCAATATAATAAATTGTCCAACCCCACCAGTCTTCCCCTCTTTCTGCCTCCTACATGCCTCTCCCTTCAGCACCCATGTTCTTGCCCACATTACTGTTGTGTCTCATCACAGGAAAGGAAGAGAAATGGAATAGAAAAATGGAAGGGAAGATGAAATAAGAGGAAAAAGAGAACAGGAAGGAAGGAGAGTTTAATGTTAAGATAATGCCTTCAATAATTTGTAGATGTTAATAATGTTAAGTTTATAGCAAGGCATTTTGCTTAATTACTGTATCAGCAGCAATTCTGTGCAACTGTTGCAAAGTCTTGGGTTCTCTATAAACACAGGCTCACAGTAAAAAGTTGAGAGTGTAATGGTAGTGTTGAGTATGGCTGTTAATGGGAAACAGGTGAGGTTTAAAAATCAGAGGTTTGGAGTCGAGAGACCTGTGCTTTAATTTTGGTTCCTCTTCTGCTGCTGCTGCTAAGTCGCTTCAGTCGTGTCCAACTCTGTGCGACCCCATAGATGGCAGCCCACTAGGCTCCTCCATCCCTGGGTTCTCCAGGCAAGAACACTGGAGTGGGTTGCCATTTCCTTCTTCAATGCATGAAAGTGAAAAGTGAAAGTGAAGTCGCTCAGTGCTGTCTGACTCCGAGCAACCCCATGGACTGCAGCTGATCAGGTTCCTCCATCCACGGGATTTGCCAGGCAAGACTACTGCAGTGGGTTGCCATTGCCTTCTCCTGGTTCCTCTTCTGTTGCTGCTGCTGCTAAGTCACTTCAGTCGTGTCCGACTCTGTGCAACCCCATAGACGGCAGCCCGCCAGGCTCCCCTGTCCCTGGGATTCTCCAGGCAAGAACACTGGAGTGGGTTGCCATTTCCTTCTCCAATGCATGAAAGTGAAAAGTGAAAGTGAAGCTGCTCAATTGTGTCCAAGTATTAACAACCCCATGGACTGCAGCCCACCAGGCTCCTCTGTCCATGGGATTTTCCAGACAAGAGTACTGGAGTGGGATGCCATTGCCTTCTCCGGGTTCCTCTTCTACATATGGCCAAAAGCAAGTTACTTACCAACCATCTCAGTTTCCTCATCTATAAAATGGGTATAATATTTTCTTCACAAATTGCTACTAATCTTCATTCATAATAGGGATTAATTATTGTTATTGTTAGTGTGTTATAGTGCTCAAAAGTTTATAGTTGTCTTCCCACACAAGCTCTGTTGCTCATTTTATTGCTATATGGAAACCCAGAATTACTACAGTTTTCTCATGGCAGAGTAACACACACACACTCAGGCTAGAACGACATATATGCTATACTTTTAAGTCTCTAGACGGCAATGGCAACCCACTCCAGTATTCTTGCCCGGAAAATCCCATGGATGGAGGAGCCTGGTACGCTACAGTCCCTGGGGTTGCAAAGAGTCGGACACAACTGAGCGACTTCATTTTCACTTTACTAAAATAACTCTTCTCAGAGTGAAATTCGGTATGAATTCTAATTGGTTTCCTCGGATAAAAGTGTGGCAAATGAAAATATTTCTTTACAATCTTGGTGTACTTGTTTGAAAACAGTGAGAATTCTAACCATAATGCCTATCTATAGTTTTGGGCTCCCTTTTCTCCTGGGAAATGCTTTTTCTGCACTTCAGTAACCAAGTTCAATGGCAGCATACATATTCTTACAGACCCTCATCATTGGGTTCAGGGATGTGCACCTTGCTGGACCAATTAACTGTCCTTCCCTGAAAATTACTGACTTGGGGCTGGAGAGCGTCACCCTCAGCCTGTCTGATGGAGAAGCTGAAGATATGACCTTGAGAGCTATCAGTCCCCAGCCACGTGGAGGAAGCTGGTCTGACAGCAAGAAGCTGATGTACAAAACAAGGCAGAGCTGAGGGGGGCGGGCAGAGAGAGGACTAGTTCCAGCAGTTCCGGAGGCCCACTCGTCACCGTTTGTTCATGTCAACAGTGCACTCCTCCCTTTTGTCTACAGGCTTAGTTGGGTTCCTGTCAATGGTTAACTGCATCCGATGTCTGAGTGACTTTATTTCCAAGGCCCTGTTGTAAGGACCCCTGCCTGACAGATAGTAAGGACTCAGCAAATGTTGGTTGATTACCCTTATCTTTAAACTCCAAAGGCTGAATGAAAAAACGTTGGAGCAGTGCTTGATTCTTGAAGTAACTTTCCTTAGAGCACCACAGAAAGACAGAAAGACAAAGGCGGAGAGCCCTCCACCTACACCACATACATTTCTCCAATTCTAACCCTGTTCTACTGCCTGGAGTTTCACATACCTGCTCTGACAGACCGCTAGCACGTCCCTCAGTAAATCTCAAAGTCTGCCTCTCAGAATCCTCCCCCCTTTTGCTTTATGACACCTGAGACTGGGTCTGAACTGGTGGTGGTGAACTGCGCCCCTGGTCTGAGCTTAGTGAGACGTGCTCTGCCACAGGCCTTAGAGGGGATCTGTCTGCTCACATGTTGGGTGGGAGGAGTGGGGACTGAGGTATGAGTCTCCTTCAGATACAATTTCTTGGCAGTTAATACAGTCCAAACATATTTAAGGAAAAGTTTAAATATGTTCAACTTTCAAGGTCAGCCCTTGAAATTAGTGGGCCTCCATTATTGCGTCAAGAATTTGAATTCTTTCCCACCTTGGGCAACGCGAGTGACTGGAAAAATCAATGGCATTAATCTTCAAAGGCTTCTGTTTTTCTGGAAGGCCTCCATTATCTTTAAGTTTCCTGATTGATGAGGCTTGCAGGAAGTGGGGATCTTCCCAATTCCTTCACTCTCACAGACAGAAAAAGTATTGCTAGCATTCTTAATTATTTTTGCAATTCATTTACATAGTCTTTAAAATATATATTCTTGGGATTACCGGTATCTCTAGTTCTACTCAGACAATTCAAAGATGGTGACACAACTTGTATTTTCTAAATAGGTTTTTTTTCTTTTAAATTGGAGTATGGTTGATTTACAATGTTGTGTGACAGTTCTGCCTTTAGAGTAAAAAGCAGGAATTGCAGTGAGGAAAGCTGTGTGCTGATCCAGGCAGGGTTGTCTTTCATCAGGCAGAAGCAATTCACCTCTGGCCAGGTAAACATCCACAGCTCAGTGTATCAAGCCCTGTGCACAACTTGTCGACTAAAATGATGTAATCACAACCTGAAAATAGTTACCTGGTGGGAATGTTTAGGACTCGGAGCCAGGGAGACGGCATCTCAGTAGCTCTGAGAAAACTGCTCCAAGGAGGCAGGTGGGAAAGTCAGGCTATATACAAGTTTCAAACCAAGGGAACACGCGGTCTGATCAAAGATTAGGTTATCAAGTTAAGGAATTTAGCATTCCAGGTATGGGAAAATGCAACCCTCTGGGCTCACTGAATTCATTCCCTTCACATGCACCTCAGCTATGGGGGGCAGAGGGTCAGCTCCGTTTCCTTATTCACCTCGCATTTCCTCCAGCTCCTGAGCAATCAAAGGCGGGGTTGGGGTACAACATCCAGTGGCTTGCAGTTTGGGATTCATATTTGGAGGCCAGAAATCGCTGATGGCTGTGACACTTAATAACAAAGTGATTGAAGTCGCTCAGTCGTGTCCGACTCTTTGCGACCACATAGACTGTAGCCCACCAGGCTCCTCTGTCCACGGAATTTTTCAGGCAAGAGTATTGGAGTGGGTTGTCATTTCCTTCTGCAGGGGATATTCCCGACCCAGAGATCAAACCCATGTCTCCTGCATTGCAGGTAGACGCTTTATCATCTGACCCACCATGGAAGCCCCCTTAATAACAAATTTTCACTTCACAGTTTGAACCAATTTCCCTTAGAGGCGGATGTTACAGCCTCCAGCCTAAGCAGTTTATTGAAGCGGTCCTTCCAGTCAAATGAAGAAGTCTCCTTGGGGAGTGATCTCGGTAAAGTTAGGACTTGCCTTTCTCATACTAATGACATTTTAGCACTTCTTCAAAACGTGCATCAGAACTGCCCACAGGTGCGGAACAAAAGTGCCTATTCCTGGACCGACTCGACACGCGACACTGGAGTCTCGGGCAGGAAGAGGGGAGTGGAACCGGGCACAGGACTAGTCTTTTCACAGGCGCCCAGGTAGCTCTTCAGCCTCGAGGCCCGCCTGTGTGGTGCACCGCGGTGCGGCGGCCGCTGCAGGGCTCGCTCCCGCTGCCCTCCTCCCTTGGCTCCGTGCCTTCTCTGTCGCCGCCCTCCGGCCCCCACCTCGGTGTCATTAGAATTCAGCTCCTTCTAAGGTTTCAGCCTCTCCGGCCGCGCAGCCCTCTGGACAAAGCCCAGGTGGCCCGCGGCCCACGACAGTGGCCACCCCGCGGCCTGAGGAGGGAGTTGGGGGCTGGGGAGGGAATGTCCCGCAACGCCCCCGCGGCCGCCGCCCACTGAGCATGCGCACAGCGGCGCTGCCGGAAGTGATAACACACGTCGCGGAGGCGCTCCGCCCCTTCCGCCCGCACGCCCCGCCCAGGCCTCGCCCCTCCGCTCTCCCCGCCCCTCCCCCTCCCCTCTCTCGCCCGCTTTCTGTCAGCCTCTCTCCCTGTCCCTCTCCCCCCGTCTCTCTTCCTCTCTCGCACCTGAGCACACGCACCTGCCCGGGCCCGGCTCCGCTCCCTCCTCCTTCCTCCCCTTCCCTCCCCCCTCCCC
>SJXQ01004955.1:408296-489159 GCA_006408695.1 Aepyceros melampus | reverse complement strand
TTCCCACCAACAGTGTAAGAGGGTTCCCTTTTCTCCACACCCTCTCCAGTATTTATTGCTTGTTGACTTTTGGATCGCATAGAATAGCGTATCTTTGTTAGGAAACAAACAGAAGAGTGGTTTTACTTAAGTAACATCTATTTTGAGACAAGACATTTGCAGTTAGGAAATAACACATAGGCCATAGCTACTACACAAACACAAATAGCCTAATAATTTATTAAAATGGCATGCTAACATGTTTTTTCCCTGAATCCTCTATTAGTGTGGCTGTCACTTTTATCTATAGATGATTTTCACTTCTTTTTATAGCTCTAATGTTTCAAGTCAGGAAAAAACATTGATTTTCTCAGCATTAACCTTCCAGTGAACTAGTTATAACTTTATAATATATTATGAAGCAGATAGATCTTTTTTTTTCTAACAGGTAACATTCAGTTTCCTCTAAACACTCCTACAGATGCACATTTGCAAAAGCATTTTAATTTCATGTATGGGGTTGATTATTATATATATCACATCTCAAAATAGCAAGAAAATGTTTCTTTTATGACTCACACTTTATTTCCCAAGAAATGCCTTTCAAAACTATCAATATTTATAAAAGCATTATCAGTAAAAATTAAAAATT
Source organism: Aepyceros melampus (assembly GCA_006408695.1). Classification (NCBI taxonomy): domain Eukaryota; kingdom Metazoa; phylum Chordata; class Mammalia; order Artiodactyla; family Bovidae; genus Aepyceros; species Aepyceros melampus. The sequence goes on along the minus strand of SJXQ01004955.1, from coordinate 488,528 downwards.
TTGTATATAGTAGAAACTATAATGAGCTATTGCACTTTAAAAGAAATTTCATATGCATTATCATTTTTTACCTCTATACCAATCCAGTGTAGGAAAATGAACACCTATCACTCCTATTTTAAGATACCCTAATATCTCAAGGTTAATGTATTTCACCCAAGGGCATTCAGCTCAAACCCTAAATTCTCCTGACTCCAGATCTTCTTCTTTTTTCACCACTCTGTAAAGTAGCTTAGGCACCATTTCAAATTAGTTTTACAGTTTGCATATCCTACAGATGCAGTCATCCTACAGATGCAATCTTCTCTCATATCCACTGTGAACTTATAAACAATTTATTTGGGGAAGTAGACATGTTCATCATGAGTAATCAGCTAAGTAGTCATTTTGTTGGTAATTTAATATCCAATCTTGTGTCCTGTTGATTTTATTTTATTAACATCCAAATATCATGACCAGAGTTGATTTAGTAAGTGAATGACTTCCTATTATACAGACAGCCAGTACATTAGTGATACACAAATGGAACTCACAATATGAAAAAATAGAGACTATAGTGAAATTGCTCAGTCGCGTCCAACTCTTTGCAACCCCATGGACACTACCAGGCTCCTCTATCCATGGAATTTCCCAGGCCAGAGTACTGGAGTGGGTTGCTATTTCCTTCTCCAGGAGATCTTCCCAACACAGGGATCAAACCCAGGTCTCCCGCATTGCAGGCAGATGCTTTACCATCTGAGCCACAGGAGAAGCCCAATAGAGACTATAGAAGATATTAAACATATTTTCCAGTGACTTGATAACTTGTGTTATTATAAAATTATAGAACAGTATGATTTGGTAATTTAATAAGAAAGGTATTCACAGAAGTCTATTGTGACTGAAAAAAAAATTTTAAGTACTTCAAAAGCCATCATCTATTTGTTATGATACTGTGAAAAAAATACAAATAAAACAAACTATAAGATATAGAAAAGAAAATTTTCCTCAAATATTTTTTCATATGAACTCACAAATGTATAGATTACTGATCTAATACGTTATATTAGCTTCTCCAAGTTCTTATATCAAATGCTACTAGGAATTTTTACAATGATTAATGAGAGGAAAAGAATATTACTATGAAACAGAAATCATAGTAATGAAAATTGATTAACTCTGGGTCATGCACTTGCAACAAGAGTAATATCATCCCACAAGAGTGTGAAAATTGCTTCATGGGAACCATGAAAAAACTATGGAGAACTCTTACCTTCTTTACAAAAATCACAGGTACATATACAGCACATAAATATATGCAAATTTTCAAGGGGTGAGAATCAATTAGAAAAATAAAAATAAAAATATCCTTAAAGACCAAAAGTAGAAAAAGAGTTGAAAAACATTGCTCTATGTAAATAAACATTACCAAATCTGCAGTAAGTTAAAAAAATATTCAAAACCAATTTGACATCCTTTAATTGGTGCTAGGTGATTACAATCAGTCATAGGAATACATTATACAAATTCCCCAGAATGAGTTATGAAATGCTTGTTGATAACTGTGCAGTGTCTAGTATATACATCTGGAAATAACTGAACATTTTTAAATTAATATATGGTTCACAGTCAAAAGATAACAAATGTTTCATAATTTTCATCTATTTTTTAAGCACATAACTATGCAATAATGATATAACTTCATTCAGTGAGTATCAAAACCACCAATACCAGAAAACTCTACCCACCTAAATTAGTAAGATTCACTCTTCTCTTAGCAGACTTGCTTTGAGTTTATTACAAAAACAAAAAATTCCTGAAAGCAGGGAAAGAATCTACAGTAAAAAAAATATTCTTTTCATAGCCCAAATAAATAATAAATATGAAAGCATGCTAGAAATAATATGTAGGATTACTTCATCTGTTTTAACTTTAAATATTCAGAATTTCCCTAATTCTATACCTCTAAGTATAAAGGTAGTATGCCTCCAACACTGAATATTCAATGGAAGGATTGATGCTAAAGCTAAAACTCCAATAATTTGGTCATCTGATGAGAACCAACTTGTTGGTAAAGACCCCAATGCTGGGAAAGATTGAAGGCAAAAGGAGAAAGGGGTGACAAAGGATGAGATGGTTATATGGCATCATCAACTCAATGGACATGAATCTGCACAAACCCCAGGAGACAGTGAAAGATAGGGAAGCCTGGCACACTGCAGTCCATGGGGTCACAAAGAGCCAGAAATGACTTAGCAACTGACAAACAATAGCTCCAAGCACATCATAAACTGAAAGCAAAATCCAATCTCTTAAAATAGAGGAAATATAGAGGGAAAGACTTCTTACATGTCATTTTTAAGCTGTATTTTTGAAAGTCAATAACTAATTCTGGAATACTACACCCACCACCATTAAAATAGGAAGAAAAGACTAAGAATACTTGCTATCCCCATAATTTCTCAAACCCTTTTATAGCTTCTGTTCAGTGTTTTGAAACATGGAATCTTTTAAAGAAAAGACCCTATTATAATTTCATTTATGCTACATACTCTTAGGAACAGGTGATGCCTGAATACTTGAATCCATCTTCATAGAGCTTTTGAAGCACTATGTTAATGCTCATAAAGCATTAACAAAAAAAAATCACACAAATAATTCATTGAGTACAATTATAATAAGAGATGTAAAGGAAACAAGGTGCCATGTGACCAAATCACAGAGAAACTAGAAAGGTAAGGAAAGCTTTCTGGGGGAGATACTGGACATCAATGAAGGCTTGTAGTTAGCTAGACAAATAAAGCAACAAAAATGTGAAAAGCACAAAGAGGAAAATGGGGAAAAAAAGAGCACAGGGCCTTCAAGAAAGTGCAAAAGAGAATATGTCTGGATCACGTTGAGTTAGAGGAAGAAGAAAAGAGACAAATGAGGGAGAGGTAAAACGAGCAGCATTTATTTTTAGAAATTCACTTTACCCATTGTGTGGAGAACTGACCAGAGTTTGGAAATTTGTAATGAGAAAAGAATTGCAATAGTTCAGAGAAGACAAAGACAACAATATTCTACAAGCAGTGTGACAGCACCGTTTAAAAAATACATTGCTGTGTGACCCAGGGAACTTCAACTGGGCCTCTGTAACAGCCTTGAGGGGTAAGGTGGGGAGGGAGGTGGAGGGAGGGTCAGGAGAGAGGGGACACAGGTATACTATGGCTGATTCCTCTGGATGTCTGGCAGAAACCAACACAATGTTACAAAGCAATTATCCTTCAATTAAGAATAAACAAATTTAGCTATTAAGAAAATTACAAGATCTAAAAATAAAATTTATAGAATTTCTAATTTGTATATTCATATCCTTCAGGAAAGATGGAACTTGATCAAAGTAAAGATGAAGAAAGCCACAACCGAACGTGGAGGAAAATTTTGGAACCGGCAAAGAGGCACATGGAAATAAAAGAGAGCCTAATTGATGCTTTTGACTGTGGTGTTGGAGAAGACTCTTGAGAGTCCCTTAGACTGCAAGGAGATCCAACCAGTCCATCCTAAAGGAACTCAGTCCTGAATTTTCATTGGAAGGACTGATGCTGAGGCTGAAACTCCAAAATTTTGGCCACCTCATGTGAAGAGTTGACTCATTGGAAAAGACCTTGATGCTGGGAGGGATTAGGGGCAGGAGGAGAAGGGGATGAAAGAGGATGAGATGGCTGGATGGCATCACCAACTCGATGTACATGAGTTTGAGTGAACTCCAGGAGTTGGTGATGGACAGGGAGGCCTGGCGTGCAGAGTCGGTCGCAAAAAGTCAGACACAACTGAGCAACCGAACTGAACTGAACAAGATAAATAAGAGTATAAGAAAACTAAAAAGAAAATGGCAAAATTTTAAAACATTATTAGTGTTCTGATTTAAGATGGTGGGTGGAAATAATATATTTAAGTAGGAGGTAACAACAACAAAATTTTAGAACTGACATCAAACTCAAGAAGCCTAGAAGTGGAGAAGCATCAAAAGAATTAGGGACAGAACGCTTCAGGTAAGTCTGGAAAGGATAAAGCATTGAGGGCTATAATTAGAAGCATTGATAAAAGCTATCTGAGAAGCAATTAAATCTTTAATTACTCTTGATCATTCTGTGTCACTAGGTAGCTGTCTTACCTGCCAACCAGGCAAAAGCTTGAAGATTTATTTGAGGGAGAGAAAAACAGAGGTGTTCTGTCGGGACTGGGCAACACAAGACACAGCAGAGGTTACAGGCACCACACTGAATGAAATTCAGAATGTTGATATGAGACGCACCTCCTCATCCTTGGGCTTCCCTGGTGGCTTAGAGGTTGAAGTATCCGCCTGGAATGCAGGAGACCCAGGTTCAGTCCCTGGGTTGGGAAGATCCCCTGGAGAAGGAAAATGGCAACCCACTCCAGTACTCTTGCCTGGAGAGTCCCATGGAGGGAGGAGCCTGGTAGCCTACAGTCCATGGGGTCGCAAAGAGTCGAACACGATGAGCAACTTCACCACTTCTTCCTGACTCTACCTGCTTTCACCTGTCAATTCCCACAATCTCAGACAAGAGACTAAAGGATCCTTCTTGAAGGAATCTGGCCAATCCGAAAGAAAACTCAGATAGACTAACACTGGAAGTTCTCCAGTAAAAGCCCTGTCACATCATCTTGGGCTTTCAAGATAGCACCAGTGGTAAAGAACCCACTTGCCAATGCAAAAGAAGTAAGGGATGCGGGTTCAACCCCTGGATTGGGAAGAGCCCCTGGAGGAGGGCATGGAAACCCACTCCAGTGTTCTTGCCTGAAGAATCCCATGGACAGAGGAGCTTGGCAGGCTATAGTCCATAGCATCACAAAGAGTAGGACATGACTTAAGTGACAGTACGCACATCAGCTTGCTTTGAATCTCAAAGTTCACATGCTCCACTAACCGACTCAGATTATCAGCCATCTGAGGAAAGCTTCTGTCATGGAAGACAGAAACTAAAAGAGCAAAGGAAAAAATCTAAGAGAAAAAAGAGACTTTGCAAGAAGAAATACTCATAAATGGAGCAGGGAGCTGGGGGCAGCCGGTGCAAGGCATGGGCATGAGAACATTCAGAAAACAAAAAATAGCATGCAAAAAAAATTAAAAGTATAAAAGAAGATATAAGATTTTGCACAAGTTTGGGCAACAGAGGTGAAGAAATTGCTCAACCCTTCTCCTCCAAAAAGAGCAAAAGAACACAAAGAATATATAAAAATATCAGAAGACAAGCTCAGGAGGTCAAACAGCCAAACAATAGGAAATCCAAAAATTGAGCTAGGAGGAAAAAAGTGAAACTGGGCAGAGAGATAGGAGCACTATTTAAATACAAAGTGAATGTAAAATTATCTTTGAAAACTTAAGTCTAAGCTTGAAAAGATTCACTCAATAATCAAAAGGACAAAGCCTAGATATATATTGGCAATATTTATTTATTTATTTTTAATTTAAGGTGACCCAGAGATTGAACCCAGTTCTCCTGCATTGCAGGCAGATTTCTACCATCTGAGCCATCAGGGAAGTCCTAAATTAAAAGAAACTATGTTAAAAGATGGAGAAGGCAATGGCACCCCACTCCAGTACTCTTGCCTGGAAAATCCCATGGATGGAGCCTGGTAGGCTGCTGGTAGGGGTCGCTGAGACTTGGACACAACTGAGTGACTTCACTTTCACTTTTCACTTTCATGCATTGGAGAAGGAAATGGCAACCCACTCCAGTGTTCTTGCCTGGAGAATCCCAGGGACGGCGGAGCCTGGTGGGCTGCTGTCTATGGGATCGCACAGAGTCAGACATGACTGAAGCAACTTAGCAGCAGCAGCAGCATGTTAAAAGGATTCAGGTACTCCACACCCACCATCACTCCACCACAAACAAAAAAAAAAAAAAAGAAAAATTACCCATAGCTAGTAAAAGAACAAACACGGTTGAAAACACATTGTCTGGAGTTCTGAAGCTGTGCTCTTGCATATTATATGCAAATGCACTGATAGGCAAAATGTAAACTACTGGTAACAACTCTAAGTGCTAATCCTTTATAAAGAGCTCTCATAAAACAGTGTCACCTAATAAAAACAGTGGATAAATTACATGAAAATGTAATTAATAAAAAAATCAAACAGTCAACAAACCAAAATAATCTGAACTTTAATAACTAAAAATTGCAAATTAAAACAGGATGAAATTGACAAAATTTAGTTAGAATGATAAATCTCAAGAACTCCAAATTGGTCTGGCCAAGTGTTGATAATAGTGTGTAAGCTCTTTGCTGATGGGAATATGAATAGGGATGTTTGCAATTTTTCAATATCAAAATGCACACATTTTAACATGCATCATGTTAATAAATCAATCTGCCTGCAATGCAGATTTGATTCCTGGGTGGGAAGAGCACTGGAGAAGGGATAGGCTACCCACTCCAGTATTCTTGGGCTTCCCTGGTGGTTCCAGCTGGTAAAGAATCTGCCTGCAATGCGGAATACCTGAGTTTGATCCCTGGGTTGGGAAGAGCCCTTGGAGAAGAACAGCTACCCACTCCAGTATTCTGGCCTAGAGAATTCCATGGACTGTATATAGTCCCTGGGGTTGCAAACAGTCAGACAAGACTGAGCACCTTTCACTTTCACTTCGTGAATATATTATTACATATATTATATCATTTTAATTTTATCAGTGCTTCTTTTATGCTTTCCAAATATTCTAAAATGAACACATTATTTTTATAGTTAAAAATATCATTTTTAAAATTTAAGCCATTTGAACTAGTACTCCATCACTGCAAATCTAGCCTAATAAATAGATATGAGAAAAAGCAATTGCACACATAAATGTTTATTGCAGCTTTATTTTTACTAGAGGAAAAATAAACAGCTCTACTATCCAATTATATAATATGTTTAAATAAATATTTTCACAAGAAAGATGAAGAAATGCTCACAATATAATAAGAAAGGAGAAAAATCTATGAATACAGTATATTTCCAATATTATATGAATCATATTTGAAAGCTAATAATTATGTATGTATAGGATTACAGATGTTTTAAATTTTCTTTTTTATATTTTATACATTGTCAAATTTTCTCTGACAACAGTGAGACACTCTATATCTGAACAACTACAATCTATAAACATTAAATATGAAAACCATGTAAACTGAAAATATACAATGGATGTGACCAAGGTTTAAACATTATCTAAGGTTTTCAAACATCAATAAAAGAAATATTGATGTCAAAGGAATCAATGAATAACTCAAATATTAGAAAATGAAAATAATTCAAATGTTAACTATCCATTAACTGAAAAGTATAAATTAAAATATGAATAAGAGACTATGTCAGGACCTTCTACCTTAAGAAAGATATTGATTTGTAGCCAATATTTTCAGACTGATGAGAAGCAAAGTCTTATATACCTCTGTAAAGGAATAAAAGGTAATTCGACAAAATGTGTAAATATTCCAGCAGCAGCTACCTGTCATTTTCTTTCAACATATATCTTTCTATATTCCTGTCTATATTGAAGTGGGTTGAAAACAAACCCAGATTCCTCCGACTTTCTTGCCAGCTGGCTTCTGGTTAGATTCTGCACATACTAGTGTGGCAGCCACAAAGATGGATGCTTCCTTCTCCCTCAAAAGTACCCACTGCACAGAACATAGCTGAGTGATGGCCCCCAGCAACTCCACCTGTGGATCCATGGTAGGATCCCGTCAAGACCACACTTCATTTGGGCAGCAAGCAGGCAGTGACACAACAGCTCATTATGGGACTCCCTCCAATGGGCAGCCTTTGCTCCAGGACTCAGAATTTTCAAAACTGTGCTAAAGTTTAGGGTTCTTCCTACTCAAGCCTCCTTCCTTCTTTCTCTTCTTTCACAGGTGTCAAGCCTTCCTCCAGGTCTGAAGACTCACCCCATCTACTCCTGCTCCTGCCCTCTTTATACTTCAAAAGTATTTCCCACAATAAACAATCATGCACACTAAATTCTGTCCTGGAGTCTGCTTCTTGGAGGAAGGTGCTCATAAGAAAGAGGGAGTACAATTTTTTCTCCTGCTTCTCGCTTCAGAAGTGCTAAGGAAGATTGTGCGAATGTCTGTTGACTTCAGCAGCATTTGCTGAGAGTCTAGCAGTGTTGGAGGCCCGTGGACTCTTGGAATCTCGTGAGAGAATTGGTTTCAGGCTTCTGGCTTAGAAGCAATGGAAGTGATTCCCAAAGCACCAGCAGTGCTTCAGCAGCCTCAACAGCAAACACTATAATTTGGAGCTCTGGGTAACTCTGGGCTTCCCTGGTGGCTCAACTGGAAAAGAACCTGCCTGCAGTGTGGAAGACCTGGGTTGGGAAGATCCCCTGGAGAAGGCAACGGCTACCCACTCCAGTATTCTGGCCTGGGGTAGAGAAGGGAAGAGCTACCCACTCCAATATTTTGGCCTGGAGAATTCCATGGACTGTAGAGTTGTACAGTCCATGGGGTCACAGAGAGTCAGACACTACTGAGAGACTTTCACTTCACTGGGTACTCCATTTTCCTTTTTGCTCTCCCATCCCTATGGGCAATTATAGTTTCTGTAGTTAACCAATGTCTGGACATCACAATTCCCCATTTCATTCTCCAACACTTTCAACACTGTTGTAATCAGTTCCTTATTTTAAACCACTTACTGAATTTCCTTTTTATTGAGTGATGCTGAATGACACAAAACTAATCATTTTATTCATTTTTGCCTCAAAAGTTCTCACTTGTATTAACTATGTAAATAAATTTAAAATGAACAAAATGCATTAATAAAATTTAATTAATTGATAACTAAAGGAGTATGTCAAGGCTGTATATTGTCATCCTGCTTATTTAACTTATATGGAGAGTACATCATGAGAAATGCTGGGCTGGAAGAAGCACAAGCTGGAATCAAGATTGCCGGGAGAAATATCAATAATCTCAGATACACAGATGACACCATTCTTATGGCAGAAAGTGAAGAGGAACTAAAGAGCCTCTTGATGAAAGTGAAAAAGGAGAGTGAAAAAGTTGGCTTAAAGCTCAACATTCAGAAAATTAAGATCATGGCATCTGGCCCCATCACTTCATGGGAAATAGATGGGGAAACAGTGGAAACAGGGTCAGACTTCATTTTTTGGGGCTCCAAAATCACTGCAGATGGTGACTGCAGCCATGAAATTATAAGACGCTTACTCCTTGGAAGGAAAGTTATGACCAAACTAGACAGCATATTCAAAAGCAGAGCCATTACTTTGCCAACAAAGGTCCATCTAGTCAAGGCTATGGTTTTTCTCGTGGTCATGTATGGATGTGAGAGTTGGACTGTGAAGAAAGCTGAGTGCCAAAGAATTGATGCTTTTGAACTGTGGTGTTGGAGAAGACTCTTGAGAGTCCCTTGGAGTGCAAGGAGATCCAACCAGTCCATTCTAAAGGAGATCAGTCCTGGGTGTTCTTTGGAAGGAATGATGCTGAAGCTGAAGCTCCAATACTTTGGCCACTTCATGCGAAGAGTTGACTCATTGGAAAAGACCCTGATGCTGGGAGGGATTGGGGGCAGGAGGAGAAGGGGATGACAGAGGATGAGTGGCTGGATGGCATCACCTACTCGATGGATGTGAGTTTGAATGAACTCTGCGAGATGGTGATGGACAGGGAGGTCTGGCATGCTGCAATTCATGGGGTTGCAAAGAGTCAGATACGACTGAGTGATTGAACTGAACTGAATTAGTATTAATATTAAATATAAATAAAAATTCTCACACAAATGTGTTTATATTAGTATTAACAAACAAAACAGTCTCAAAGAAATCTAACAACAAAGATTTTCTTATGTAATTTAGGGTACATTATTACAATGTTTTTTCATGTCCCAATTAAAAATGTTTTATGGATAGTTTTAGATATATAAAAAATATATCTAGATATATATTTAAATATATAAGGGCTTCATGGATAGCTCAGTTGGTAAAGAATCCACCTGCAAACAGGAGACCCTGGTTTGATTCCTGGATTGGGAAGATCCCCTGGAGACAGGATAGGCTACCCACTCCAATATTCTTGGGTTTCCCTTGTGGCTCAGCTGGTAAAGAATTTGCCTGCAATGTGGGAGACCTGGGTTCTATCCTTGGGCTGGGAAGATCCTCTGGAGAAGGGAAAAGCTACCCACTCCAGTATTCTGGCCTAGAGAATTCCATGGACTGTATAGTCCATGGGGTTGCAAAGGGTTGGACATGACTGAGCAACTTCCACTTTCACTTTAGATATATAAGTAAATACACATCATTTGTTGCTATTTTTTTGCTGTTCAGTCACGTTCAGTCGCCAAGTTGTGTCTGACTCTTTGCTACTCTTATGGACAGCAGCACATCAGGCTTCCATGTCTCTCACCATCTCCCAGAGTTTGCCCAAGTTCATGTCCATTGAATCAGTAATGCCATTCAACTATCTCATCCTCTGTCACCATCTTCTTCTTCTGCCTCCAATCTTTCTCAGCATCAGGGTCTTTTCTAATGAGTCAGCTGTTTGCATTAGGTGGTCAAAGTATTAGAGCTTCAGCATCAGTCCTTCCAAGGAGTATTCAGGGTTTATTTCCTTTAAGATTGACTGTTTGAGATGGTTTCACAGTGAATTCTATCAAAAATTTAGAGATGAACTAACATCTATCCTACTCAAACTTTCAGGAAATTGCAGAGGAAGGTAAACTGCCAAACTCATTCTATGAGGCCACCATTACCTTAATAACAAAACCAGACAACGATGTCACAAAAAAAAGAAAACTACAGGCCAATATCACTGATGAACATAGATCCAAAAATCCTTAACAAAATTCTAGCAAACAGAATCCAACAATACATTGAAAAGATCATACATCATGACCAAGTGGGCTTTATCCCAGGATGCAAGGATTCTTCAATATTCACAAATCAATCAATGTGATACACCACACTAACAAATTGAAAGATAAAAATCTTATGATTATCTCAATAGATGCATTTGAATCCATTCTAATGAAGTAGATAAAACTGGAGCCTATTATCCAGAGTGAAGTAAGTCAGAAAGAAAAACACCAATATAGTATATTAATGCATATATATGGAATTTAGAAAGATGGTAACAATGACCCTATATGCAAGACAGTAAAAGAGACATATAAAAAGAACAGACTTTTGGACTCTGTGGGAGAAGGTAAATATGGGATGATTTGAGAGAATAGCATTGAAACATGTATATTACCATATGTGAAACAGATCGCCAGTCCAGGTTCAGTGCATGAGACGGTGCTCAGGGCCGGTGCACTGGGACGACCCTGAGGGGTGGGATGGGGAGGAAGGTTCAGAATGGGGGACACATGTACACCCATGGCTGATTCATGTCAATGTATGGCAAAAACCACTATAATATTGTAAAGTAATTAGCCTCCAATTAAATACATATATATTTTAAAAAGAGTGTCTGGTTTGATCTCCTTGCTTTTCAAGGGACTCCCAAGAGTCTTCTCCAGCACCACAGTTTGAAAGCATCAATTCTTCGATGCTCTGCCTTCTTTATCGTCTAGCTCTCACATCCATACATTACTACTGGAAAGACCATAGCCTTGACTATATGGACCTTTGTTGGCAAAAGTGATGCTTTGTTTTTAACAGTGTCTAGGTTTTTTGCAGCTTTCCTACCAAGAAGCAATTGTCTTCTAATTTAGCATTTATTGCTAATTATACTACTAAGTGGGGAAAAAGATAAATTTGAATATGCACTTATCATATATAGCCCGTAGAGTTTTATTCAGAAAAATATACTTGGGGCAAATTGTGAACCTGTGAACCAAAGTGCATGTACAGTAATGTCCACAGTATCATTGGCAATAACAGTCAACAACTGGAAAAACCCATATGCCCACCACAGTAAAAGATAAATGCCTCACATTCTTCTCACACAATGGACTCCTATGTCACATTGTGGATGAATCTCAAGAAAAAAAATGTTGAGGGAAGAAGCAAATAACACTTCTAAAAATACCTAACATAGGATCCCAATTTAACAAAATTAAAAAACAGACAAAATAATCCTCTATAGGTAGGCATAAGAAGACAAGGAGGGGTACCTCTGTGGGCCAAGGGTTGTAATCAGGAAGAGGGATAAGGAACTTTGAGGGGCTGGTAATATATTATTTACTGTCCTGGTTGGTATTTTACACAATTGCTATCTTTATAATTGTTATTTTGAGTGTACATATGTGTTTTGTGCATTATTCTGTAAACATGAGACATCTTAATATTAAAAAGAGGAGAAAACTCAGAATATAAAAGGGTAAACTCCAGGAAAACAGCAACTTTATCTACATCATTTAAATCAGAATCACCAAGACCATGTTCACAAAAGAGTTGGGCATGACTCAGTGACTAAACAATAACAACACCACCAGCCCAGAACCGCACAGTCTCTCACCTAGTCCATGTCAATAAATGTACAAATAAATAACAAATGAATGAGCAGAATGCTCTCAAATATGTTTAATGCATTCATAAATTAAATCAGATAAAAATATGCCCACATGCCATCTAATTAATTCTATGTGCACGAATTATGGGTAATTTGATTTCTCTTCTTGATATTTTTCTTTCTTACCAAAGCTCCTCAAATAAACATGCATTACTTGAAAATTCAATAAAATAAATAATAAAATGTATTGTTAAAAGTCGAAAGTAGAGTCAGTTGATGTTATGGCCATTTTTCTTTCTCTTAGGCCTTTAATCTAATTGTTCTCATAAACAAGGCCCTTGAAACACTATGAATTATAAGTCAAGGTTCTTAAATTTTGGTGTACATCATAGTCAACTACAAACCAGCACAAGAGAACATAGTAACATCCTAGCTAAATTAGATCAAACAATTTTAACTGAATATGACCCCAAAGGATCTGCTCCAGCCACATCCCCTGTTTAACTGCACATACCATCCTCCTTGCTTTATGTCCTTGAGACACAGTGATCTTGTTTTTGCTCCAAAGCATTCTCTTCCTTCGTGTTTTAGCACCTTTGCACAGGCTACTGATCCTGCCTGGATGCCAGCTCCTACTCTCCATTTAGACCTTAATTCAAATGTCTCTTCCCTAGAAAAGACTTTCCTGATTGCCTTCCACCCATTTTGTACATTATATACTACTATCCTGAATATCTCTAAATACTTTAATGCAATTTATAATTAAACATCTATTTTCTCAATTATCAAATTAACATTTTTCACACCTACTATTTTGTAAGTTCCAGAAAGCATGAACCAAGCTTGTGCTGGTCACTTATTAACCTCCAGAAACTGACCTAAAACCCAACACTTAACAAATACTCAATATGTATTTTGTATATTTGAAAGTGAGAAAAGGAGGTCACAAAATTTTATACTGTTTTTGAAAGGGTAACAGTGGTTATTTTGAAACATGAAATCATGAATGACTTTTATTTCTGCCTCTTTTGCTTACCTATGTTTTTTAAATATCAATTATTGTTGTTGTGCAGTCACTCAGTTGTGTCCAGCTCTTTGTGACCACATGGACTACAGCATGCCAGACTTCCCTGTCCTTCACTATCTCCCAGAGCTTGATCAAACTCATGTCTATTGAGGCAGTGATGCTATCCAACAATCTTATCCTCTGTTGCCCCCTTCTCCTCTTGCCTTCAACTTTCCCAATCAGGGTATTTTCCAATGAGTCAGCTGTTAGTGTCAAGTGGCCAAAGTACTGCCATTAGTAAATATTTATTGTTTTGGAATTAAAACAATTGGAGATATGAATAAACTATCAAATGAACCAACAAGTAAATCAAGAACTACCAAAAGGAAAAAAACTCTCTCATGTAGGCTTTAGGCTGAAAATCACAGTTTAACTTTTTTCAGAAAAAATTTCATTTAAACAAGAGTTCCAACTCATATTGGTAATTACCTAATATGACACCTAATATGACAGATGTTCAAGCTGGTTTTAGAAAAGGCAAAGGAACCAGAGATCAAATTGCCAACATCCGCTGGATCATGGAAAAAGCAAGAGAGTTCCAGAAAAACATCTATTTCTGTTTATTGACTATGCCAAAGCCTTTGACTGTGTGGATAACAATCAACTGTGGAAAATTCTGAAAGAGATGGGAATACCAGACCACCTACCTGACTTGCCTCTTGAGAAACCTGTATGCAGGTCAGGAAGCAACAGTTTGAATTGGACATGGAACAATAGGAAAAGGAGTATGTCAAGGCTGTACATTGTCACTCTGCTTATTTAACTTATATGCAGACTACATCATGAGAAACGCTGGGCTGGAAGAAGCACAAGCTGGAATCAAGATTGCCGGAAGATATATCAATCACCTCAGATATGCAGATGACACCACCCTTATGGCAGAAAGTGAAGAAGACCTAAAAAGCCTCTTGATGAAAGTGAAAGAGGAGAGTGAAAAAGTTGGCTTAAAGCTCAACATTCAGAAAACGAAGATCATGGCATCTGGTCCCATCACTTCATGGCAAATACATGGGGAAACAGTATCAGACTTTATTTTTTCGGGCTCCCAAATCACTGCAGATGGTGACTGCAGCCATGAAATTAAAAGACACTAACTCCTTGGAAGAAAAGTTATGACCAACCTAGATAGCATATTCAAAACTAGAGACATTACTTTGCCAACAAATGTCCCTCTACTCAAGGCTATGGTTTTCCAGAGGTCATGTATGGATGTGAGAGTTGAACTGCAAAGAAGGCTGAGTGCCGAAGAATTGATGCTTTTGAACTATGGTGTTGGAGAAGACTCTTTGAGAGTCCCTTGGACTGCAAGGAGATCCAACCAATCATTCTGAAGATCAGCCCTGGGATTTCTTTGGAAGGAATGATGCTAAAGCTGAAGCTCCAGTACTTTGGCCACCTCATGCAAAGAGTTGACTTATTGGAAAAGACTCTGATGCTGGGAGGGATTGGGGCAGAAGGAGAAGAGGATGACAGAGGATGAGATGGCTGGATGGCATCACTGACTCAATGGACGTGAGTCTGAGTGAACTCCTGTAGTTGGTGATGGACAGGGAGGCCTGGCATGCTGCGATTCATGCGGTCGCAAAGAGTCGGAAACGACTGAGCGACTGAACTGAACTGATCTGAACTGAATATGACACTGAAGGATACCATATAATCAAATGAACTTTAAAAACATGTGTGTGTATTTAACTGTCATCTGTGTACCAGTTCAGTTCAGTCGTTCATTCGGGACTCTTTGAGACGCCATGAATCGCAGCATACCAGGCCTCCCTGTCCATCGCCAACTCCCGGAGTTCACTCAGACTCACGACCATCGAGTTGGTGATGCCATCCTACCATCTCATCCTCTGTCGCCCCCTTCTCCTCCTGCCCACAATCCCTCCCAGCATCAGAGTCTTTTCCAATGAGTCAACTCTTCGCATGAGGTGGCCAACGTATTAGAGTTTCAGCTTCAGCATCATTCCTTCCAATGAACACTCAGGACTGATTTCCTTTAGAATGGACTGGTTGGATCTCCTTGCAGTCCAAGGGACTATATCTCACACTAAATACAGATCACTTTCCAATTCAAACATTCAATGATGATTCATTCTGTCTAGATTTAGTTTGGATATGATGTGTAAAGGAAGAAAAGGCAAGAAAACAGTCTTCTGAGATTATGACTGTTTTCTATTGGGAACTTGGCATCCTAAACTGAAATATTTTCTCTCTATCTGCACTATCTGAAGCTATACCTAATGTAATTTCTTCCAAGGGGAAATAGTGCTTACATTTTTTGATTGGCTGTCACAATGCTCTGAGTTAATCACTACACCCTTCCCAAAATGCCCAGCCTGAAACAACTGTGAGAATTCAGGACAGAATATCTGTGGAGATTTGTCTGTGGGTGAGGGACTTTTAGTGCTCAAAGCTTAGAAGTCTTTATTAAGCAGGCAATGACATTTTCTGATCTTTAGATATCTCATTTTTCAAATACAAATGCTCTAGATTTCTATAGTGTTTCTACGTTGTGCTCAAAAAACAGAGTAAAATTATTCTCCAATTGGTTGCTCTTGAGAAGACAGTGCTATTGCACTGGTATTTGGAAGAGCTATTTATTTTCTTGTTTCATCTCCTACACTTACCTGTTCTGTAATGATCTCATCTCTTACCTCTCTCTTCCTTACATACTCTGCTCTACGCACAGCAGCCTTGCTATTCCTCCTTCTGCAGGCATGCTCCTATTTGAAAGCATTCATACTTACTTACTGTTCTGCCTGGAACATCCTTCCTTCAGATATTTTCATGGCTAGTTCCACTGGAAACTTTAGGTCTTACCCAAAGGCCTTATTTAAAACTACAATCCCTCTTGAACAATTCTCATACCTCTTTCTTCCTTTATTTTTTCCATAGCATTTATACTATAAAACTGTTTTCCTTTTTATTCTATCTTCCCACCTCTAAGACAAAAACTCCACAAGTACAAAATTTTTGCCTTTTATATGTACTGCTATATTCTCAGTCCTTATTGTGGGTACTAGAAAACTATTGAGTAAAACATATTTTCCATCAGAATTATTCACTTAAAATATTCCTGTGAAAACTACCAACAGACTCTTTGAGTCTAGCAACCCTGGTTCCCAGAAAAAGAAAGTGTACAAGGGGCAATAATAAGAATCCTACTAAACATAGAGCTTCTGTTGCTGCCTACTCAGAACCATATAGGACTCTTGAGAGTCCCTTGGACTGCAAGGGATCAAACCAGTAGATCCTGAGGGAAATCAACCCTGAATACTCATTGAAAGGACTGATGCTGAAGCTCCAATACTTTGGCCACCTGATGTGAACAGCTAATTCATTGGAAAAAACTCTGATGCTGGGAAAGATTGAAGGCTGAAGGAGAAGAGGGTGACAGAGCATGAGATGGCTGAATGGCATCAGCGGTTCAATGGACATGAACTTCGGCAAACTCTGGGAGAGGGTGAGGGACAGAGAGGCCTGATGTGCTGCAGTTCGTGGGGTTGCAAACAGACAGACACAACTGAGCAACTGGAAAACAACAGCCCCATAGACGAGCAAGAAAAAAAAAGGGGGGGAGTTAAATAGTGATGAGGTTAATGACCTCAGTGGTCACAAGGAAGAGGGTAGTTGCTATGCTCCAGGACAGAAAAAAATAGGTTAGGCTCTCACGTGGTCTACTGAGGTATTTCTTGGCAACCCCAATGCCCCGTTACAACCATAAATTTTTAAGTTTGTAAGTACAATAACCCCAGAATTAAGAGCATGATAACACAGAGCTTAGAACCCTTAGCTGTGAGGTCTAGGTAAGCCTTCTAGCTGAATAGGAAGGAGATAGGAATCTAAAGGCTAAGGAAGTGGGCAGATAATGCGTATCAGCTAAGGCCTTGGTATCAACTGCATTAGCGATGGCCCCACAATACCTCCTCAAGTAAGTGTTCTTGGAAATTGTAACCAACCAGAATCTTTGATAAGCTTTGCTTGGACAGAGTAAGTTTAAATAAGAAGCAAGCAGATCCGAGGGGTAAAAGTGGTACGTAGCTGTTGGTTCATTACCAAGATCCTTTTTATCAGCAGTGCACCTTACCCACACTTGCTGTGAATGGTCAGAGATTACAATCCACAGCCCCTCCCTTGTTTAGAGCTCTATCACCTGCTAAAGAGAAGCTACTTCCCCAGGAGGGTTACTCCCTACAGTGTTTAATATGTCAACAGAGAGTGCCAAATGGACACAAATGTAGAAGAGGCTCTTTATCTCCCTCAAGGAGGGAATCAACTCTGTGGAGCAATTTATGTTTTTGAGCCACCTGAAGTACTTGACCAGGCTATTCTCCAGCTGAGACCCCTATTTGTGCTCAACTTTTGTCTCCAACTCTATCCTGCTGCACTTGCTCTCCATCTCCTGAGAGTATTCTTTCTATAAATCACATAAATAAGAATTTTTGACTTGGCTGTGATTTTAGAGAAGCTTATCTAAGACACATGGCATATGCAAATCAACTCAAGAAGAATGAATTCTAAATATAGGCCTTAAAAACTCTCACAAATATGATTCCAATAAACATTAGCTCATAAAATTTTAAAATCACAAAACCCTAAAATAAAGTACTATAAGTGAGAGTCATGAGGAGGAAATTGCAAAAATTTCATAAAACAGAAACATCAAATTTTATATACGTGTGACATTTGATATATAATGTACAAAAAGAAATATAAACTAAGCAAATAAAGAACAAAATATATCAAAAGGCAAGCCAATTTGTAAGAAAAAAGAGTTTTTAGTAACATGTAATAGATGAAATTAAGACTCAATAAATACATGAAAGAGCAAATTAGACCGAAGAGAACACATAATTAGTTTGGTAGGAAAAAAAAAAAGATTTGAATTAATACTTCAGAATATAGCAGAGAGAGACCTGAAGGTGTAAAATAGATTGAAATACATGCAGAACAGAAAGGGGAAGCTGACATACATATAACCATAGTTCTAGCTCAGTAGAGATATAGAAGGAATATCTCAAGATGTAATATCTGAAATTCTTTCAAAGGTCATGAAAGACACCAATCCACAGATTCAGGAAGTCAACTAAATCTCATACAAAGAAATTCACTACCAGATATTTGTCATGTCACATGGAATGAGACTCCCGAGATTTGATTTCTTCTCCCAACAGTTACTAGCTAGGCAACTTGGGTCAAATTATTTATCTTTTCTTTGCCACAGTTTCTGATCTATAAAATAGATAAAATAATAGTACCTACATTATAGATTGTTATAAGATTAAATGAGTTCATATCTACAAAGCTCTAAGAATAGAGCTGTTGGATTTTTAATATTCATCTGTATTACTTTTACCTTGAATGCTCACACAAAGTGCTCTGGATCAAAGACAGATTTCTTATTAATTATCTCACAATAAAAAATGAAAATAAGCAAACAGGCCTCCTTTGCCCTAAACCTAACCTATGATGAAAGCCATGTGGTCTGTGGGAGATAAAGACTTCACTCTTAAAGAACCCACACAAACTCCCACATGTTCTGGCACCCACTGCAGAAGTAGTAATTTGATAGAAGCCTGAGCTAGACCTAGCAGAGTTGCCTGGAGAGCCAGGGATCGGCTGCAATTCACCCAGGGTACATAGACATTCACAGTAGCCACATATGGGAGCTTTCTACCACATGGACACTGCTGCTTGCAGCTGCCGTCATGGGATCCTCCCCCTGGATCATTAATGCCAAGACTGGCCCCACCCAACAGCTTGTAGACATCAGTGCTGGAAGTTCAGTTCAGTCGCTCAGTCATGTCCCTCTTTGAGACCCCATGAACTGCCGCACACCAGGCTTCCCTGTCCATCACCAACTCCTGGAGCTTGCTCACATATATGTTCATTGAGCCAGTGATGCCATCCAACCATCTTATCCTCTATCGTTCCAGTGCTGGAAACCTCAGGCCAAACAACTAACTGGTTGGGAACACAGTCCCACCCATCAGCAAACAGATTGCCTAAAAACTTGCCGAGTTCACAGCCATCTCTAAACTCAGCACTTCCGAAGAGTCCACAGTACCAGAAGGCCAAGACCCAACTCCACCCATCAGTAGGACAGCACCAGCAAGTTGCACCAGGAAGCCTGCACAAGCCTTTAGACCAGCCTAATCCATGACGGAGCAGATAGCAGATGTAAGAAAATCACAATTCTTCAGCCTGAGGACCTCATCCACCTTATCAGGCCAGACCCTACCCTGGGACAAGTGGGGACCCAGCTCTGTAATAGCAGGCCAACACAAGCTTCAGGACACCATGACCACATATGCAACTGTGTCAAGAACCAGACCTCCGTCTACCAATGATCTGACACCAGCTCTGGGATCCCTGGAACCTGAAGCCAGACTCTAGGACTGATCTCACTCCCTGCCAGTAGTCTGGCACTAACTCCAGGATTCGGATTCATTCACCAGTAGGGGGTACGGCAGTCCCAGAGTCTTCTGGACTCTGACTCCAACCACCAGTGAGTTAGCATTAGCCTCAGGGCATCCTGGGGTTCTGCCATCAGCTGCCTCCTTATTAGGCCCCACTAGCAAGGCAGGGTCTGATAATCATCTGGGCCAGGAGCCAACAAAACCCACCAGCCTGCCTACACAGTCAGTCTGCCACAACAGAAGGACCTAGGCAGCCCTCTTAGAGGGAATCTCAAGAGCATATAGCTTAGTTGACAAGAGAGGAGTGTGCTGCTGGGTGTTTTGATTTTTTTTTTATACAACTAGAATGAATAATTCTAAAATTTGTATTGAAACACAAAAGATCCTGAATAGCCAAAGGAATCTTGAATACAAAGAACAGAACTAGAGGTGTCACATTTCCTGATTTAAGACTATGCAACAAAACTATAACCATCAAATTAGGATGGTACTGGCACAAAAACAGACATATATCAATAGAACAGAATAAACAGCCCAGAAATAAACCCATGCACCTTATGGTCACTAATCTATGACAAAAAAGGCAAATGTATGTAATGGAGAGAAAATAGTCTCTTCAATAAGCTGTGGGAAAACTGGACAGCTACAAGTAAAGGAACAGAATCAGAAATTTTTCTCACACCATACATAAAAATAAACTCAAAATGGATCAAAGACTAAATGTAAGATCTGAAACTATAAAACTCCTAGAAGGAAACATAGGCAGAATACTCTTTGAAATAAATCATAGCAATATATTTCTGAATCTCTCTTAAAGAGCAATGGAAGCAAAATCAAAAATAAACAAATGGGATCTAATTAAACCTAAAAGCTTTTGCACAGCAAAGGAAGTCATCAGCAGAACTAAGACAACCTACTACTACATGGGCAAAAACATTTGCAAATGATATGATAGATAAGGGGTTAATATTCAAAATACATAAACAGCTTATACAACTCAAAAAAATACAATTTGATTAGAAAATGGACATAAGTGAATAGATATTTTTCTGAAGGAGAACACACAGATGGCCAAGTGGCATATGAAAAAATGAACATAACTAATCATCATGGTTATGCAAATTGAAATCACAATGAGATACCACCTCACACCTGTCAAAATGGCTATCATAAAAATGATCACAAATAATAAATGTTCACAAGGATATGGAGAAAAAACCTTTGTACACTGTTGCTGAGAAGGGGGATGTAAATTGATGTACTACTATGGAAAACAGGATGGAATCTCCTCCCAAAATGGAAAAATAGATCTATTATATGATGCAGCCATTCTATTCCAGGGTATTTTGCCAATATAGCCAGAGAGAACTATAATTTGAAAGGATACATGCTTCTGAATGTTCATTGCAGCACTGTTTACAATGGGCAAGTTTGGAAAGCAACCTAAATATCCATAGAGAGATGAATGTATAAAGAAGATGTGGTGTGTATGCACAATGGAATACTACTGAGCCAAAAAAAGGATGAAACTGTGCCATTTGCAACAACATGGATAGACCTGGAGGGTACTGTGCTCAGTCAAACATGTCAGAGAGAGAAAAACAAACATTGTATGTTACTAAAATAAACAAATGAATATGGTAAAACAGAAACAATCTCTTAGATATAGAGAACAAATTAGTGATTAATAGTGGGGAGAGGAAAAGAGGAGGGCAAAAATAAGGGTTGGAGATTAAGAGACACAAACTATTATGTATAAAATAAGCCATAAGGATATAGTGTATAGCACAGGGAATGTAGCTAACATATTATAATAACATTAAATGTAATATAATACATAAAAATTTTGAAACACTGTGTTATATACCAGAAACAAATCTAGTATTATAAATCAACTATACCTCAATAAAAAGAAATAACTGAAAAATTTCTTAGTACTACTTTGAAAACCCATTTGACAGAATTTGGCAAGGCTGAAGATATGCAATGCCCATGACCTAGAATTTTACTCGTTGGAATGTGCCCTTGAGACACTCTTGCACATGTGCAACAGGAAAGAAATATAAGAATATTCATAGAAACTTAGTTCATAATAACAAGAACACAAAATATTCATGTATGGACTGTAACCACCAGGTTCCTCTATCCATGGGGATTATCCCAGCAAGAACACTGGAATGGGTTGCCATGCCCTTCTCCAGGGGATCTTCCCAACTCAGGGATCAAACTCAGGTCTCTTGTATTGCAGTCAGATGCTTTACCAACGAGCCACTAGGGAAGCCCAAGAATACTGGAGTGGGTAGCCTATCTTTTTTCCAGGGGAACTTCCCGACCTAGGAATAAAACTGGGATCTCCTGTAATGCAGGAGGATTCTTTATCAGCTGAGCTACCTGGGAAGCCAAACAAAAAACAGAACAATATTAAATAATAAGAATAATACTAACCACAGGTATTTACCATCAAATATAATGAATGTCACAAATATACTGTTTGGCAAAATAGCAAATTATAAAATCACAGCATAATACTATTATGTAAATCAATAACAAAATTCAGCAGCACGTCATGTGGATATACACAAATATATAGTAAAATTATAAATAAAAGCAAAGGAATTATAAACACAATATTTAGAATAGGGATTAGCTTGGGTAAGAAGGCAAAGAAATGAAATTAAAGTGGAAGACACATGTTCAAGAGAATTAGAAATGTTACATGTCTCAATAGGGTGGTGAGCACATTAGTGCTCTTTTAAGAATAAGTCCTAAATATTCAGTTCAGCTGATGAGTCATGTCCAACTCTTTGTGACCCATGAACCACAGCACGCCAGGCCTTCCTGTCACTCACCAACTCCCGGAGTCCACCCAAACCCAAGTCCATCTAGTCGGTGATGCCATCCAACCATCTCATCCTCTTCCATCCCCTTTTCCTCCTGCTCTCAATCATTCCAGCATAAGAGTATTTTCAAATGAGTCAGCTCTTCACATCAGGTAGCCAAAGTATCGGAGTTTCAGCTTCAGCATCAGTCTTTCCAATGAACACGCAGGACTGATCTCCTTTAGAATGGACTGATTGGATCTCCTTGCAGTCCAAGGGACTCTCAAGAGTCTTCTCAAGCACCACAGTTCAAAAGCATCAATTCTTCAGCCCTCAGCTTTCTTTATAGTCCAACTCTCACATTTATACATGACCAATGGAAAAACCACAGCCTTGACTAGACATACCCTTGTTGGTAAAGTAATGTCTCTGCTTTTGAATATACTATCTAGGTTGGTCATAACTTTTCTTCCAAGGAGTAAGCATCTTTTAATTTCATGGCTGCAGTCACCATCTGCAGTGATTTTGGAGCCCAAAAAAATAAAGTCTGACACTGTTTCCACTGTTTCCCCATCCATTTCCCGTGAAGTGATGGGACCAGATGCCATGATCTTCGTTTTCTGAATGTTGAGCTTTAAGCCAACTTTTTCACTCTCTTCTTTCACTTTCATCAAGAGGCTCTTTAGTTCCTCCTCACTTTCTGCCATAAGGGTGGTGTCATCTGCATATCTGAGGTGACTGAGATTTCTCCCGGCAATCTTGATTCCAGCTTGTGCTTCCACCAACCCAGAGTTTCTCATGATGTACTCTGCATATAAGTTAAATAAGCAGGGTGGCAATATACAGCCTTGACGTACTCTTTTTCCTATTGGGAACCAGTCTGCTGTTCATGTCCAGTTCTAACGGTTGCTTCCTGACTTGCAGACAGGTTTCTCAAGAGGCAGGTCAGGTGGTCTGGTATTCTCATCTCTTTCAGAATTTTCCACAGTTTCCTGTGATCCACACAGTCAAAGGCTTTGGCATAGTCAATAAAGCAGAAATAGATGTTTTTCTGGAACTCTCTTGCTTTTTCAATGATCCAGCGGATGTTGGCAATTTGATCTCTGGTTCCTCTGCCTTTTCTAAAACCAATTTGAACATCTGGAAGCTCATGTTCACATATTGCTGTATGTACATTAATTAAAATATTATGTATGTGTCAAATAATATGTTAATTATACTTATTAGATGTAAAATTGTTTAAACAAAAGAACATTTGTGTAGAAAATATAAAAGGAAGAAAGAAAGGAAAAGGGGAAAGAGAAAGAGAAATTTTTCCTAAATTCTTCCTCCAAAATATTCTTTGTAGGGTGGAAATGGATAAGCACAACAACCCAAAAGTCATTTCTATACTGTACTGGGTTTGGCACTTTGAGTAGGTTTTCTGAGTCAATGCACAATCTCATATGTTCAAGAAGCATTCTTTTTTTGGAAAAAAGTAAGAAAAGACCTTTGTTTTGAGGTTAGCACAGAACATAGCAAAACTTATAAGTTCTTAAAAGTAGCTCTAAAAATTGTATACAGTATTCACTATGGAACAGTCCATTTGATTGATTCTCTGAGAGACCCAACAACTTGGCTTTGGAGATGAGAAAACATCCTTATCATGAACCCTTGTTTTGCAGGAATGACAATTACTATGACTCTCTCCCATTTCTCTCAATTCTATTTTTATAGACTGGGAAGGTGCACTGGGATGACCATCCATGGGGACCATATGGATGATGTGTCTTCTCTGCACAGTTCAGATCAGTCTCTCAGTTGTCTGACTCTTTGCAACTCCATGAATCGCAGCACACCAGGCCTCCCTGTCCATCACCATCTCCGGGAGTTCACTCAAACTCAGGTCCATTGAGTTGGTGATGCCATCCAGCCATCTCATCCTCTGTCATCCCCTTCTCTTCCTGCCCCAAATCCCTCCCAGCATCAGTCTTTTCCAATGAGTCAGCTCTTTGCATCAGGTGGCCAAAGTATTGGAGTTTAAGCTTTAGCATCAGTCTTTCCAATGAACACCCAGGACTGATCGCCTTTAGGATGGACTGGTTGGATCTCCCTGCAGTCCAAGGGACTCTCAAGAGTCTTCTCCAACACCACAGTTCAAAAGCATCAATTCTTCGGCGCTCAGCTTTCTTCACGTCCAACTCTCACATCCATACATGACCACTGGAAAAGTGGTGTCTTCTCTAGTGAAGTCCAAATCGGGGCCCGGCCCCAGTAGTTTGCCCCTTTTTAAAAGATGAATATTGAAGGCTGCAGTTATAACTAGACATGTAACAAAAGACTGGTTCAAAATTGGAAAAGGAGTACGTCAAGGTTGTGTATTGTCACCCTGCTTATTTAACTTACATGCAGAGTATATCATGCAAAATACCAGGCTGGGATGAAGCACAAGATGGAATGAAGATTGAAGGGAGAAAATATCAATCACCTCAGAGATGCAAATGAAAACACCCTGATGGCAGGAAGTGAAGAAGAACTAAAGAACCTCTTGATGAATGTGAAAGAGGAGCTTGAAAGAGCTGGCTTAAAACTCAACATTCAAAAACCTAAGATCATGGCACCTGGTCCCATCACTTCATGGCAAATAGATGGGGAAACAATGGAAACAGTGAGAGACTTTATTTTCTTGGGCTCCTAGATGGTGACTGCAACCATAAAATTAAAAGATGCTTGCTCCTTGGAAGAAAAACTATGACCAATTTATACAGCATATTAAAAAGCAGAGATATTACCTGGCCAAAAAATGTCCATCTAGTGAAAGCTATGGGTTTTTTTAGCAGTTATGTATGAATGTGACAGTTGGACGATAAAGAAGGCTGAGCATCAAAGAATCGATACTTTTGAACTATAGTGCTAGAGAAGACCCTTGAGGGTCCTTGGACTGCAAGGAGATCAAACCAGTCAAATCTTGAAGGAAATCAATCCTGAATATTCATTGGAAGGACTGATGCTGAAGCTGAAGCTCCAATACTTTGGCCACCTGATGCAAAGAGCTAACTCATTAGAAAAGACCCTGATGCTGGGAAAGATTGAAGGCAGGAGAAGGGGATGACAGAGGATGAGATGGTTGGATGGTATCACCAACTCAATGGACATGAGTTTGAGCAAGCTCCAGGAGATGGTGAAGGACAGGGAAGCCTGGCATGCTGTAGTCCATGGGTCTCAAAGAGTTGGACAGGTTTGAACAGGATTCAATCAACAATAGGATTGTTGGTGACTGAACAACAACAATTTAAGGCTGCATGATTCTTCAGTTTGGTTCACTGTAGCCAATTTGGAGGCATGTGAATAACATCCTCCTTAACACTTTTTTAATATTATACCAGTAATTTTTTAAATTTAAAAAAATTTAAAGCTTTATTTGTGGATCTGTGTGCTATACTAAAGAAAAGAAGAGAACATGCACATTGGGGCAAAAAAAGGATGTGAACTATGAAGAAAATTTTTATAAAACTCATATTTTGAAATATGATTTTTTTAAGCATGGGGGAAAGATTTATAAGTGTTTCTAAGTGTCACACCACATCTTTCCCCTCCCCAGCATACTTCTTCCATGTA
Source organism: Aepyceros melampus (assembly GCA_006408695.1). Taxonomy (NCBI): domain Eukaryota; kingdom Metazoa; phylum Chordata; class Mammalia; order Artiodactyla; family Bovidae; genus Aepyceros; species Aepyceros melampus. The sequence continues at coordinate 462,186 of SJXQ01004955.1, read as the reverse complement.
ATGCTAATTAAATGCACATGTGCAAATCCTGAAAGATGATGCTGTGAAAGTGCTACACTCAATATGCCAGCAAATTGGAAAACTCAGCAGTGGCCACAGGACTGGAAAAGGTCAGTGTTCATTCCAATCCCAAAGAAAGGCAATGCCAAACAATGCTCAAACTACCACACAATTGCACTCATCTCACATGCTAGTAAAGTAATGCTCAAAATTCTCCAAGCCAGGCCTTCAGCAATACAGGAACTGTGAACTTCCAGATGTTCAAGATGGTTTTAAAAAAGGCAGAAGAATCAGAGATCAAATTGCCAACATCCGCTGGATCATGGAAAAAGCAAGAGAGTTCCAGAAAAACATCTATTTCTGCTTTATTGACTATGCCAAAGCCCTTGACTGTGTGATCACAAAAAAACTGTAGAAAATTCTGAAAGAGATGGGAATACCTGACCACCTAACCTGCCTCTTGAGAAACCTATATGCAGGTCAGGAAGCAACCGTTAGAACTGGACATGGAACAACAGACTGGTTCCCAAAAGGAAAAGGAGTATGTCAAGGCTGTATATTGTCACTCTACTTATTTAACTTATATGCAGAGTACATCATGAGAAACACTGGACTGGAAGAACACAAGCTGGAATCAAGATTGCCGGGAGAAATATCAATCACCTCAGATATGCAGATGACACCATCCTTATGGCAGAAAGTGAAGAGGAACTAAAGAGCCTCTTGATGAAAGTGAAAGAAGAGAGTGAAAAAGTTGGCTTAAAGCTCAACATTCAGAAAACTAAGATCATGGCATCTGGTCCCATCACTTCATGGGAAATAGATGGGGAAAGAGTGGAAACAGTGTCAGGCTTTATTTTTTTGGGCTCCAAAATCACTGCAGATGGTGATTGCAGCCATGAAATTAAAAGACGCTTACTCCTTGGAAGAAAAGTTATGACCAACCTAGATAGCATATTCAAAAGCAGAGACATTACTTTGGCAAACAAAGGTCCATCTAGTCAAGGCTACGGTTTTTCCAGTGGTCATGTATGGATGCAAGAGTTGGACTGTGAAGAAAGCTGAGCGCCGAAGAATTGATGCTTTTGAACTGTGGTGTTGCAGAAGACTTTTGAGAGTCCCTTGGACTGCCTGGAGATCCAACCAGTCCATTATAAAGGATATCAGTCCTAGGATTTCTTTGGAAGGAATGATGCTAAAGCTGAAACTCCAGGACTTTGACCACCTCATGCAAAAAGTTGACTCACTGGAAAAGACTCTGACACTGGGAGGGATTCAGGGCAGGAGGAGAAGGGGATGACAGAGGATGAGATGGCTGGATAGCATCACCAACTCAATGGACATGAGTGAGTGAACTCCAGGAAATGGTGATGGACAGGGAGGCCTGGCATGCTGCAATTCACGGGGTGGCAAAGAGTCAGACATGACTAAGCAACTGAACTGAACTGATCTGAATTATTTTAAGTGTTAACAAAATTCAAGGCAGTCTTAACTCTAATCAAAAATAAGAAAGTAAGTTGCTAATCTATGGACTTTACAGAGGAAAAAGAATTAGATTTTAAAATCATATTTCTAAAATCTAAATTGACTTTTCAGGTTATGAATACTTCATTATGGTAGGAAATTCCAGAAATAGCCCATTTAATTCATTTGGGAAAAGTATTTATTCACTATGCTGAGTCTCATGCTCAGAAAAGAGAACAGAAAGAGGCATAATTTTGAGCTATCAAGCTTAACACACATATAAGACAAATATCTTCCCTCCCCCTTTTTCATGGCAGGATTGAGTCTGCTTAATATCATACTAGTGGTAAAACCCAAATAGTGGCCAAAGATATACTCTAACATGAAGAAATATGACCTATAAAAAGTACTGAAAGGAAATTCACATGTATACATATTATTAAGATAAGTATCATTAAAGATGCTTTCATTATTGGATAATTACACATTGAAACTCATCTTTGTTGCCTGTCAACTCAATATTTTAACATCTTAAAAATGGAAATGGTACAAATAAAGCAGATTCACGATTCTGTACATTTTGAATATTATTTGCAGAAGTGACAGTAATCTTGGAAACATTTTAATACTCATTCATTCCCTATCAAAGCCATAGTAGGAATAAGTCTTTCTGCATCTTCACTTGAAAAGAACTGCAATGGACAGACCCATATTTAGTAAAAGTAACTCACCAGTAAAGGCAGAACACAATAGTCTGTATTAAAGAGAGTTTCCTTCCATAGACAGCGAGGAAGAAATGAGAAGAGCCTACCTTTATGATGGTTTGCACTGGATACAACTTTTCCCCACAAGGTTACAATAAATATTATTATTAGCAGTTTTCCTTTTGTTGCTTTCTGTAAGTATCTCTTACTCATCCTGCAAAAAATAATAATAATAATAAAAATCTTAAGTATGTGAACCCACTGTTTTTCCACTATAATCATGGTACATTTACAAGTTCCTATGACATCTTAATACCTAAATTTGCATCTCTTATATTAAAATACTGTTTGCTGTATATAAATTGTGAACAGAAAAAAGATTAGAGGTTTCCAAACAAAGTACCTTGATACAATGCAAGGGATAAGAGAGGCCCTACCTCTATCAACCTTGTTTCACTTAATGACAGCTGAAACCAACCAGAAAGCATTACTATTTTCTCTCCAAATAAATATAGATTCAACTTTTTCAAAAAGTTTAAGGCACAGTTGTTTGAATAATCTTTAAGTAAGTGATCTGTTTTACTTTTAAAAAATCCTTCTTCAAATCCAAGTCAAATGGTCAGGGTAAACAGTTGAGATAAAATGTATTTGATGAATTCCTGCACAGAATAAAGTGACTTCAAATCTACTATTTCTGATGTGCTTTTTAAAAGTCACTTTACTGTACAACATCACTATTACTGAAACACAGATGTCTTAATATTGTTGGAATCTACCATGCTGTACTTTATGACTAGAAGAAAAATGAAATAGCAGAATGAAAAATAGCAAGCTAACATTTGCAAGTTGAGACTATAAAACAGGAAAACAAAGGAATGTTATAATAAAATAATAGCTACCCAAAACAAAAGTTTAGCACCTACTTTCTGTAGCACTGAATACAACATTATTTCAACTGTTTTTCAGGACAAATTGGGTATGTTGGTATGTCTATCCCATTTTGTAGATGATGGACAGAAATTACATTAAATTTGTATTTAATGATAGAGTAAAAACTCAAACACCAAATTGCCTTAATTTAACATCTTTACATTAACTATTATATTGCTAAGGGGTAAGCAAAACATAAAACATAATCCATCCACATTTTATTTATGAGGGAGATAAAATATACTTCCATCACACTGTTCCTCCTCAGATTCGATCCTGAATGGATTGAACTCCATTCTTATCTGACCTGCATTCTTGTCTTAGTTCCAGTGCCAAGTTTGTGAGTTCACTTCCTCACCTAGCCTGATTCCTCCTCCTGAGTCCTCAATGTTATCTTTTTTGCTCACACCTTCACTTCCAAAATATTCTGGCTCCAGAAGTATGACTCAGTGGCAGCAATGATGACTGCCACTGTGTAATTTTGAAGAGGAGTCACTCATACCAATAAATGGATTAAAAACAAATTGATATTTTATGCATATTTAATACAGATACACAGTTACACTTCTTGGCCTGGAGAGATTGTTCAACTGATTCAGATGTTGAGGGTAGCACTGTATGACTAAGAACACAGACTCCAGACTTACTCCAGAGTCAGACTGTTTGGATTTGAGTCCGACTCTCTCGGCTTCTAATTGAGTAATCTTGTGTGAGTTTCTGGATCTCCTGCCTCAACTTTTTCTTCTGCCATATGGAGTATGTATGTGAAAAGCCTGGCCCCATGGCTGGCATGTGTAAGGGATCAGTGACTATGAGCCTGGAAAGTGTTCAGTCATTTGGATGTTTTGTTGTTCCTGGAGTACATGAGAGGCCCATCCATTCATGAGATGATTGAAGGGAATTTCAGTGGGCCCAACAGCTACAAGTCCCCCATGGACCTTGGTCTTGTGACGTGTTTAGATAATATACAAAGGAATAAGTGTTGACCTTTGGATTAGATGGCTTGGTTTAAAATCTGGCTTCTCACCTACTGTCTATATGACTTTATAAATTACTCAACTAAGTATTTTTGCAACCAAAATTAGAAGAATCTATCTCATAGTTGTTGGTACAAAAACTAAAGGAGTTAGTTCATGGAAAGAATTTACCATTACACATACAAGATAATTAATGCTCAGTAGGTGTTAACCATTCGGAGAAGGCAATGGCACCCCATCCAGTACTCTTGCCTGGAAAACCCCATGGATGGAGGAGCCTGGTGGGCTGCAGTCCATGGGGTCGCTGAGGGTCGGACATGACTGAGCGGCTTCATTTTCATTTTTCACTTTCATGCATTGGAGAAGGAAATGGCAACCCACTCCAGTGTTCTTGCCTGGAGAGTCCCAGGGATGGGGGAGCCTGGTGGGCTGCCATCTCTGGGGTCACACAGAGTCGGACACGACTGAAGCGACTTAGCAGCAGCAACAGCAGGTGTTAACCATTACTACGGCCATAACTTTGTTAGACCTGCATTTCTCAAATCTGTGTGTTCTGCGAGGCATCACTTTCACAGAATGTTAACACAGTATTAGTGAAAAACAAAGGGGGCAAGTAGATTTACAAAACTCTGGGGCAACCAGATTTTTTGAAACAAGAGGCATATCTGAGTGTACAGCATTGTCTAGAAACATTTCTTCACAGTGTAATTCAGTATACTAATGTCCTCAGGAAGTATCTTAGAAAAACAATCTGATCTAGGGGTATTCAATCTCAAGTGCTCATTTAATTCCCATTTAAAATCTTCCATTCTATTACCTTTGTGGTTTTTTGGCACTCTTACTGTTAGCTTTGTTATGAGATTCTTCTTTTCTCACATTTTTGCCACCATCCTGCCTCCTCTCCTACATCCAATCCCTGCAACCATATTGTACTGCACATCCTATAACAGAATGAACAGTTTAGCAAACTTCATCTGACAAGAAGAGCTGCTTAGCATAATTCTTGATAATAGCTTTCCCATAGCAAATGGCCTCTGCTACAAGGTCAATGACCCATTGTATTTTCCCTATCATTGTTCACAGACCACATGGCATGACAGAACTGACAAATGGTCAAAATGATAACCAGACATATGGAAACAGAAACACCCACAAAGTCACCAGGCTGTCAAAGTGAAGAAGGAAGGAGAAGGCAGGTCAACATTTGGAAGTTTGTAAAGACCCCTGCCTTTCCTCTCATACCACCCCTACCCCTATCCAGTCAATGACCACATTCTGTCAATACTACTTTCTGAATATTACTTACATATGCACACATCCCTGCTGCAATAGTGCAGTTCAGGCCACCAAAATTTTTCATGGGCAATGCACAGCCTCCTAACTGGACTTCCTGCTGCCAATATTGTCATCCTTTGGAACCGAAGGCTGGATCTTTGTCTGCTTTTCTTGTGATTCTGTTTGTAGTATTTAGTACTTAGGAAATGCCTGATAAATACTGCTAATTGAGTGAAACGCATTCTCTGTGTGTGCTGTGCTTAGTCACTGAGTTGTGTCCGACTCTTTGTGACCTCATGGACTGTAGCCCACCAGGCTCCTCTGTCCAAGGGATTCTCCAAGCAAGAATACTGGAGTAGGTTGCCATGCCCTCCTCCAGGGATGTTTCCAACCCAGGGATCAAACCCAAGTCTTCCATATTGCAGGCACATTCTTAACCATCTGAGCCACCAGGAAAACCCATATAGCACTCTCTGTACTGTAGCCAAACATTTAACTATGATCATGAGACCCCTTCATATGATTAAAACCTTCACACGATTCTCTTCTATGTTTAAGGAAAAAAAGAAAAAAACTTTTACTGGTATCAGAGTTAAAAACTTTACTCTTTCTGTCTCCAATCTTACTTTACACCATTCTTCCCCATCTCTCTCTCTACATACACTCATAGTCAATATTTTAACTCTACAAAATTTCCTCCACATCTTCCAGCTAAATCTCCATGTCAACTGAAACATGTCACCCACCTCCATGTGCCATCCACTCTTCAAACTGCTAACTTCTATTCATTGGTCAGGGTGTAGCTTAGAATTCCTGCTATAGGATTTGGTCAAGACCATGTTAACAGCCCTACTTTATATATACCAGGCACATGTCACACTGTAATATAATTTTCTATTTACTTATCCCCATCCCTCACTGTCATACAAGATTTCTAAAGATAGGGCCTATGAACCACACATTTGAAAATACCTAGAGTCTGAGAGCCTCTTGAACTGCAAGGAGATCAAACCACTCAGTCCTAAAGGAAATCAACCCTGAATATTCTTGGAAGGATAGATGCTCCAATACTTTTGCCACCTGATGCAAACAAGCCAATTCATTAGAAAAGACCCTGATGCTGGGAAAGACTGAGGGCAGGAGGATAAGTGGGCAACAGAGTACAAAATGGTTAGACTGTATCACCAACTCAATGGATATGAATCTGAGCAAAGTCTGGGACATAATGAAGGACACAGAAGGCTGCCACACTGCAGTCCATGGCGTCACAGAGAGTCAGAAACAACTTGGCAACTGAACAATAAAACCTTGGAGCCTGGTCCAAGGTTCAGCTCAATAACTAAAAGAGTATTTGTTGAACGAGGGTCACATCATGTTGCAGAGCCAAATATATTGTGTCATCACAACATGAGCAGGAAGCAAGTCTGTGTCACTGTTTTAGGATGAAACTAGGAAAAGATCCACAGAAAGAAGAAAGTGAGATAGGGGTAGGAGAGGGGAAGATAAGACAAAGAAAAAGAAAAAGGAGAAATCCAATGTAGAATGTGATTTATTCTGATTTTAAAATAACAACCAAGATTGAGCAAACTGAAATGTAACAGAATGATGACTGATGTTCCATAAAGGGGCAACACCCAAGAAGAAAACCCTAAAGAAAAAAGGCTGGATGGTATGCTTCTTCTTGACCTTGTACAAGAGCACAGAGGGTGGGGGCACTCACTTCTCATTCAAGGTGCTAAACACCAGGTCTCGGTCTAAAAATTTCCCCCACAGTCAAAGGCTGAATGTACTTTCAAAATTGTTACACTTATCTGTTGTTTTGTTTTTTTCTTTTTTTAAGCAATGTTTAAGTGAACTTTGTAACAGCAAAAGCTGTGAGAAGAAGAAACTGGAAACTGAAGGATAAATTCACAGAGAGAATGAAACCTTGAAATTGTTCCCCAAGCAGCAGTCTCTGGCAAGACAGGGGAAATAGGATAATTGAGAAATGCTAACCTTGGCGGTGAAGGATGTTGAAGTGAAAAGCTGTCAAAGCAGAGAACTGACAATTAAATCTCCAGACTTTTTTTGCTCTTCTCATCTGCACTATGTTTCAGTTATATCCATTCAGATGTAGATGTCTGAAGTAAGTAAAGTCAGTAAGTAAAGTCACTCAGTCGTGTCAGACTCTTTGTGACCCCATGGACTGCAGCCCACCAGGCTCCTCAGTCCATGAGATTCTCCAAGCAAGAATACTGGAGTGGGTTGCCATTTCCTTCTCCAGGGGATCTTCCTGACCCAGGGATCGAACCCGGGTCTCCCACATTGGAGGCAGACGCTTTAACCTCTGAGCCACCAGGGAAGTCTCATGGTGTTAGAACTCTCTGCCTCCCCACTGATGTTAAAAGTGTATTTTAATTGTAAATAAGCAAGAAACTATTATGCTCTAGAAAAATCACTTCCCCATAAAAACAGAAGGCAGATTTAACTGATATAAAGAAGATGGAAGAGGAAAAAAGTGGGAAAGACTTATAAACAAGGAGATAAAAAGCTGGAGGCCAGAACCCAATCACCTGGCCTCTCCAGAACTTAAGGCACTCCTTATTTGTAGAAGTAAAGGTCCTGTGTATGTGTGCGTTTAGGCATGCTTGGTCATTCAGGCGTGTCTGACTCTTTGTGACCCCATGGATTGTAACCAGCCAGGCTCCTCTGTCCATGGGATTTCCCAGGCAAGAATATGGGAACAGGTTACCATTTCCTTCTTCAAGGGATCTTCCCAAACCAGTGATAGAAACTGAGTCTCCTGTGTCTACTGCATTGCAGGCAGATTCTTTTACCCCACTGAGCCATCAGGGAAGCCTTAATAATGGTTATATGCTGCTGCTGCTGCTGCTGCTGCGTCGCTTCAGTCGTGTCTGACTCTGTGACCCCATAGATGGCAGCCCACCAGGCTCCCCCATCCCTGGGGCAATGTATATTGGGTTGGCCACAAAGTTCATTTGAGTTTTCCATGTTACAAAAACCCAAAGGAAATTTTTGGCCAGCTCAGTACAAAACTTTTTTTATAGGACGTTTTTCTACACTGGCCTAATATTCATACCAACCTTGTGTCAACAAATTACAATGGCATGAACTTTAACAGCCAAATCTAGTACAGGAATTTAACCTTGAAATAGAATACTCCAACTGATAAGTTCCTTCTCTCCTGATAGAGACCAGGTACTTATAAAATGTAAATCAAATAATACCACACCCCACTCTCTGCTGAAAACCCTAGAAATTCACCTATGTATTGAAATAAGAGTAAAAATCTAAATTTCTCACTGGAGAGAACATTCAACATCATCAGCTTGACTTTTCTGACCTCAATTCACATCCATGTTCCCCTCCATCCTTACACTTCAGACACATTGGCCCTCCCTCTGTCCTTTTGTCAGAGGAGGTAATCAAGAGGACATGACTGCTGGTGATACTCAAGCTGTACCCAGGCAGTCAGAGGGTCCTTCCCTGTCCTGGGAATGTATATTCTGCCCACCGTGCCCACAGGGAGAGCTACTCCAAGGATGTACCTTGAGAGGTGATGTGTGTTGCTAAGACCATCCAGACTGAGCACATGAGTGAACCCTAGTAAAGCCTCTTAAGATTTGCTGGGCAGCTGCGGAGACCAACTCATCCAGAACCTAAGACAAGCCTCCTATGTAAGTTCCCTTGCTTGTTAAATGTGCCACTTACCAATCTGTAGTGTTTTCTCCCCTGTGTGCCCCTCCTCACCCTCCACATATGGAGGCCAGTTTCAGATTTCACCCTGGAAACTTCAAGGGTGTAAACCAATCCCCTTGCAGCCAAATTCATTCTAGAACTCAAATTAAATGTTAGCTCTGCCTTAAAAGCTCTCACTCTAGTCTTTGCATGGTCAGTTTCAGTTCATGATCACCTCCACAGAGAACAGCTCCTGAGCATCTTACCCTTCAGAGTCCAGAGACACCCACCCCACTCTCTCTTGTTCCTAATATCCTGTCGTATAGATCTTCCTCATCTTAAAACGGCGCTACATCCAGATTAATTCAGTGTACATTGAAAATGCATTTGATACACTTAACCTACAAAACATCAGAGCTCAGACCAGCCTACTTTAAGCATGCTCAGAATACTTACATTAGCCTTTGCATGCATGCTAAGTCGCTTTGTGTCCGACTCTTCATGACCCTATGGGCCGTAGCCCACCAGACGCCTCTGTCCATGGGATTCTCTAAGCAAGAATACCAGAGTGGGTTTCCATACTCTCCTCCAGAGGATTTTCCTGACCCAGGGATCGAAACCAAGTTTCTTAAGTCTCCTGCATTGGCAGGCAAGTTCTTTATCACTAGCACCACCTGGGAAGCCCAACATTAGCCTACAGTTGGGCAAACATAAAGCCTATTTTAGAGAAGGAAATGGCAACCCACTCCAGTATTCTTGCCTGGAGAATCCCATGGACAGAGGAGCCTGGCGGCTACAGTCCATGGCATCACAAGAACAGGACATGACTTAGTGACTAAGCCACCAAAGCCTATTTTACAATGAAGTGTTGAATATCACATAAATGTATTGAGTGTTATATTGAAAATGAAAAACAGAATGGTAGTATGGGTACAGAACGATTCTAAGTGAAGCAGCTATTTACTTTTGGGATCACATGGCTAACAGGAAGCTTCAATTCACCCAAATTTTCCAGTATCAGGAGCAAGTATTGTACCACTTATTGCCAGCCAAGGAAAAAAAATCAAAATTCAAACTATAGTTTGAAAGTATAGTCAAATTCAAAATTATATGAATGCAAACCATTTAAAGTTGGGGACCATCTGTATTTCCTCCATTTATTATAGTCTGAAATTATTTTATTCACTTATTTACATATTTGAGGTATTTATTTTCTTTTTTCTGTCATTAAAATGTTATTTCTATAAGGACAAATCCTCTCCACTTTTTTTTTTTTTTTTTCCCACACCACACAGCACGTAGAACTTCTCCATCCTGTGTCCCTGCGTTGGAAGCACAGTGCTTTAACCACTGGACTGCCAGGGAAGTCCAAGCTCCTCTCTATTAATCACTGTGCCAGCACACAGAACAATACCCACATCACAGAACATCAACATATGTTCAATGAAGGAATCTGTGCATTGATTTTAGAATCAGAACAAATGAATCCTTTTTAATGGAGGTTTCATTACTTTTTTATTTTAAACATCTAAATGTCTGCTATACTCAGCAGCGAAGAATCCCAGTTGAAAGTACAGTGCACATATTGGTGGAGTGATACAAAATGAAGTGAGGAGAGTGGGAGATGAGAAAATGAAAGCAGACTAAATTACTCTTTTAAGAAACATACTGAAAAGGGAAGTAAAGATTAAATGGTAGCGAGAGACTTGAACAGGTGATTGGAAAAAGCCAGAAGGAAGAAGTAAGTTAAAAATACCAAAGTCAGGGTAGACTAAGATTAAGTTTTTGTAAATATCTATGCTCTACAAATACAGTTATTATTACAATTTTATTATTATCCTAAGTACTGTTATTACTTTTAATTCCCCTGTTTTATATTGAAGCAAATGTATCTCCCAATATTAATCATCTTTTTATTTTCTGATAGGTTATTACAACAACCCTACTAAATATGACATCTTGAGCCACAAATTTCACTACATTGCCGGTTTTATGCAATAATAATGTCCTACTGGACTAGCATTTATGATAAATACTATGGCTCTATTTATGATGTCCAAGTTACTTACTGAAATAGCAGTGTTCTTTGAGGCAGACAGACAGTGACATCAGTATTGAGATTAGATAAATAGATATAGATGCATATTAAAATATAAGGGATCCATGTGTATACATACTTTGTACATATAATATATAGTAGCAAATTTAAGAGATAATCATGTGAACCTACCAATAATCCTATGGGATTGTATTATATTATCCAGAAGCTGAGGTGGTAAGTTCTACTCATTTTTATTATTGGTATTCATTTGGATCCACTTTATATCACATATCCAATACCATGACATTATAGTATTTCACACCACACTTAACTGTGTATGTTATTTGAATTAGAATCTACCTACTGAATAGAATCTGGATTTCCCATTTTTAAATTATCAGAAGTTTATAGATTTATGGGACTTCCCCTGGTGGTCCAATGGTTAGGAATCCACCTTGCATTGCAGGGAACAGGTTCAATTCCTGGTCAGGGAACTAAGATCCCAGATGCCACGGGGCAACTAAGCCTGTGTGCCACAACTAGAGAGAAGCCCACACGTCCAGTGAAAGATTCCATTTGTCACAGCCAAGCCCTAAGTAGCCAAATGAATATCTAAAAAATAAAGCTTATTTACTTTGCATTTTTGTACGCCTGTCATAAGATTAGTCCAATTAGTTCACATTTTTTTAGGTAACTTCAAAGCAAAGACTCTGAAATATAATCCTTGTTCTCACATTTTTCCAAATGGAAACAACAGCTATAGAATTCTCTCAATGCATCAGTGTTTCATGATGATGTACCTTTTACATTCCATTCAGTTAAGAAGTCGACTCTGGAGATTTAGTCAAGAAAGCTCCACTGGTTTCTAAGGATTGCCTGGCAGCAAATATAAGCCTCTTTTAAGAACCACTATTGCCTCCTTCCTTCACCCAAAATTTATACTTCCATTCATTTTCCTATAATACCGCAATTTTGGTGGGTACAGAAACCCAGAAGTGCTTTTGCTTTATGCCTAGTAATGTACAACCGAAGTGCTGATTTTACATAAATGCCTTTGCCACCTACAGACCATAATGATAGGAAATAGAAATGTATTATCATTCAAATGATTTTTCCCGAAACATACAATATTCTAAGGCTCCAAGTGCTAATACCCAAAACAGAAAAAAACACTAAAGGCAAAATAAAGCAATCATTTATGAAAGACACCTGAAATGACGAGGGCTAAGCTAAACCACATTGCTGCGCATGTTATTACAACTGAATCACTTACCTTCCTTTTCAATCTATAAAATGGGAATGCCATCTATTTCTTCAAATAGGAATGTCATTATAACTAATAAGAAATTGTGTGATGGTTTGAACTTAAAAGAAAGTTATATGCTAAATCAGCAACACTACTATTTCATCAAAGATCCTTCTTTCAGAGCATGGCTTGCAAGGCAGAACCACTTACCTGAATATGATCCTAGCTCTGACATACAATAGGAAAATGCCTTTGTCGAGTTTACTTAACAACTATGAGCCTCAGTGCCCACATATGAAATGCATAAATACTATTATATACTGGTAGGCCTGTTGTAAGGAATAAACACAGTGTATATAAAGAATCTGACACAAAGCCAGAATAAAGTAGACTCTCAAACTGTAATATACATTATTAATAACATCTAGGGCATAGCCACCTGGCTGGGAATTAGTGAGAAATAAAGTTTTTGAGCAACAAGTAAAAGAACTTACATGTTTTAATCATAGATGAAAATGAGTCTACTTTTAGGAATTTATCCTAAGTCTATAAAATGAAAGGCAGGAATATAAATGGTCTAAAAAAAAAAAAGGCTGATTAATAGAGTCTTCAGATGGTTCTGCAAAATGAATACTGATACTGAGCTATCAGAGAATAGACATATTTATAAATGTACAGAATTCTAAGATAATTAGATACATTAGATCATTAGATATCTCTAATGATGCTGGGAGGGATTGGGGGCAGGAGGAGAAGGGGACGACAGAGGATGAGATGGCTGGATGGCATCACGGACTCAATGGACGTGAGTCTGAGTGAACTCTGGGAGTTGGTGATGGACAGGGAGGCCTGACGTGCTGCGATTCATGGGATCACAAAGAGTCAGACACGACTGAGTGACTGAACGGAAGGGAACGGAACGGAATGCCTGTAGAGATACCTGGAACACAGCATGCTAACTGAAGTTATTAATATTGCTACATATGTTTATAGTTTTAAATATACTGGTATCTATGGCCAACTAAACTATGACAAAGGAGACAAGAATATTGAGGAAAAAGAGTCTCCTCAATAAGTGGTGCTGGAAAAGTGTGCAGCTTCATGTAAAAGAATGAAATGAGAACATCTCCTGGGCTTCCTTGGTGGTTCAGTAGTTAAAAATCCACCTTGCAATGCAAGTGACACCGGTTTGATTCCTGGGGAAAGATCCCACATGCTGCAGAGCAATTAAGCCCCTGTGCCACAACTACTGAGCCTCTGCTCTAGAGTCCACCAGCCACAACTACTGAGCCCACATGCTGTAACTACTGAAGCCCACATGCCCAGAGCCTGTGCTCCACAGCAAGAGAAGCCACTGCAAGGAGAAGCCTGCTCACTGCAACAAAGAGTTAGCTCCACTGGCCAAAATCAGAGAAAGCCCACGTGGCATTGAAGACCCACCACAGTCAAAAATAAAACAAAATAAATCTTCAAAAAAAGAGTCTGCTATCATGTTTTCTAAAAAATGAGAGAGAAGACCTCCTCACATCATGTACAAATACAAACTCAAAATTGACTAAAGACCTAAATGCAGGACATGAAAGTTTAAAACTCTAGAAGAAAACATAGGCAGAACACTCTTTGACATAAACTGAAGAAACATTTTTGGGGGGATCTGAATGCAATAAAAGCAAAAATAAACAAATAGGATCTAATTAAACTTAAAAATTTTGCACAGCAAACCATCAACAAAATGAACAGACAATCTACAGAATGGGAGGAAATATTTGCAAATGATATGACAGCTAAGGGGTTAATATCCAAAACATATGAACAGCTTATACAACACAGTATCAAAAACAAAACAAACAGCCCAATCAAAAATGGTCAAAAGATCGGAATAGACATTTTTCTAGAGAAGACATACAAATGGCCAACAGGCACGTGAAAAGATCCTCACAATAACTCTCTGATGTAAGCTCTGTGCATATTAATATTCTCAGATTACAGATCAAATCTGAAAGAGCATTTGAAGACAAGTTACACATGGTAGTGCAGTTCAGTTCAGTCACTCAGTCGTGTCTGACTCTTTGCGACCCCGTGAATCGGAGCACACCAGGCCTCCCTGTCCATCACCAACTCCCGGAGTTCACTCAAACTCACGTCCATCAAGTCCGTGATGCCATCCAGCCATCTCATCCTCTGTCGTCCCCTTCTCCTCCTGCCCCAATCCCTCCCAGCATCAGAGTCTTTTCCAGTGAGTCAACTCTTCACATCAGGTGGCCAAAGTACTGGAGTTTCAGCTTTAGCATCATTCCTTCCAAAGAAATCCCAGGGTTGATCTCCTTCAGAATGGACTGGTTGGATCTCCTTGCAGTCCAAGGGACTCTCAAGAGTCTTCTTCAACACCACAGTTCAAAAGCATCAATTCTTTGGCGCTCAGCCTTCTTCACAGTCCAACTCTCACATCCATACATGACCACAGGAAAAACCATAGCCTTGACTAGACAGACCTTTGTTAGCAACGTAATGTCTCTGCTTTTCAATATGGTAGAGGAGGGTCTTAAAACCAATTTTCCGCCCACTGGTTCAATTCTCACTGCAAAAGTAGTTAACAATACTCCAAATACTTTGTATGGGTCCCAAAGTAGATAGTACATTTTAGACTAAAAAAAAAAAAAAAAAGACTCAGAGAAAGTTCTATCATTTATCTAGAAAATCATCAAAAGAAGATCACCATATTGCCATGACACTGGATAAAGGAAATGCTATTGTTTTTCATTACTGTGATCTATGGGCTACAAAACAATCAATCTTTAAGTAGTATATCTTTTATTATTTATACTCACTGCATGATCTGGAGAAAGGTGAATTAAAACTTCAGAGTTAAGGGTCCAATATCTATCAGATATTAGTCTATTGAGATTAGACCTAATAAAATTGTTATACCAGAAGTGACAAATTTAGGATTATCAGATAAAATAAAGGATTCCAACTTAAATTCACTTTTATATTTTTACAGGTTTACTGAGAAAAATAATATATTAGAATGCTGCAAATATTAGTGTATACAGTTTGATGCATTTGGCCATTTCAACACTCATGATACCATCATCATTATCAAGACACACAAATATCCATCACCTCCAAAGTTTCCTTGTGTTGTTTCTTTCTATGTATAAGTCTGTTAAGGACAATGTTTAATATGAATTCTACCATCTAAACAAATTTCAAAGTGCACAATGCCACACTGTTAATTATACGCACTATGCTGTACAGCAGATTTTCAGAACTTATTCATGCTTTATAACTATAACTTTATACCTATTGAATAACTCCCCATCTTCTCCCACATCCTCTGGATAACTTTCTGTTTTCTGCTTTTGTAAGTCTGACTAATGAGATACCTCATATGAGTGGAATTATGCAGTATTTGTCTTCTTGTGACTGACTTATTTCACTTAGCATACTGTCTTTCAGATCCATCCATGTAATCACAAACAGCAGGATTTCCATCTTTTTTGAGGCTGAATAATATTCCCCTACATGAGTATACCAGGCTTCCCTGGTGACTCAGTGGAAAAGAACCTATGCTTCAGTGCAAGAGGCAAGGTGTGGGTTTGACCCCTGGGTGGGGAAGATCCCCTGGAGAAGGAATGGTAACCCACTCCAGTATTCTTGCCTGGGAAATCCCACAGACAAAGTAGTCTGCTGGGCTACAGTCCATGGGGTAGAAAAAAGAGTAGGACACAACTTAGCAACTAAACAACAGTGAGTATACCACAATTTCTATATCCATTCATTTGTCAGTGGTCATTTCAGTGGTTTTATTATCTCGGTTATTGTTAACAATGAGGTAATAAACTTGGGAGTGCAGATCTCTCTTCAAGGTATTAATTTCAATTATACTTTAGAAATATACCCAAGAATGGGATTGCTAGATTCTTATGGTATTCCTATATGGATGAATTTTTTGGGTGGCACCACGAACTTAATGGACATGAGTTTGAGCAAATTCTGGGAAACAGAGAAGGACAGGGAAGTTTGGCATGCTGCAGTCCATGGGGTCGCAAAGAGCTGGACATGATTGAGCAACTTAACAACAACAATGGTATTCCTATCTTTAATGTTTTAAGAAACCTAAAAATTGTTTTCCACAATGCTTTGTAGACATTCTCACCAACATAGTGCAGAGGTTCTAATTTCTCCACAGCCTCACTGACATTTGTTATCTTTTGGCTATTTGGTGATATCTCACCATGGTTTTGATTTGCATTTCCCTGATTAATGATATTGAGCATCTTTTTATGTACACAGTAGCCACCTGTAAGTCCTCTTAGGAAAAATGTCTACTTAATCCTCTGCCCATTTTAAAATCTATTGTTTTGTTGTTAGATTATAAAAAGTCCCTTATATTTCAGAATAAATCCCGTATCAGATTTATCTAAAATTCACATTTAACTAGGTATCCTGTAATTTTTGTTACCAAATCTGCCAACTCTACTCTAGTTTTCATGTATATTAAACAATAAATTAACATTGACTTCTATGTGTAAACATGCTTGAAGGAAAAAAAAAAACAAGCTTAGAATATACAGAATGGTAGAAAATAAAATAAATCTTCATATGCTTTCTGATTGACTATTTTTTGCATATATACTCAAGAAAAAAATGTCTAAAACTACTTCTTCAACTTGCCTTAAGTTCTTCTGGCCAATGTTGAAGATATGAATTGTATATTCCAGTTTAAAGTGTAGCAAATTTAGTCTTATGGCAACTAAGGACATGAGGCTTGAAGTCATAATGGGACGTTGAGACTTTACTTCGTACCACCTGCTACAGACATGCTATTTAATTTCATAAAGCCTTAGTTTCTGCTTATGTAATATGTAGATAATAACAATACCTACTGGAATGCTAAGTAAGTTAATCTATTTAAAATGCTAAGCACAGATCCTGACACATAGTAATTGATCTATAAATACTAGCTGTGACACAGTAATCATTTAAAATTCTTCTGTGCTTAACTTCTTTTTTCAGTATGGAAAAAACAGGTAACTGATCTCTCAGTATCTTTGCCACAAGGCACAAAGAAGTCAACACTAAACACATATCCTTCATTCCTACATGCCCTGTTGGGCTGTTTTACTCCTTTCAAAGTATAGTAGTTAAATCAATCAGATTTTAATTTAATCTCTCTTTCACTTCACAATATTAACCTTAAATAAAATTCTTTGCATTTTTGTTTTGTATTCAGTGCCCTACTCTTACAATTATTTATAGTTCTTTTTAATTATGAAATACTGTTTCCACAGTCCAAATCTGCTCTTCCCAAGGGAAAAAATTAGCAGAAGACATTATGGTTATGGGCTTGTGGCACAGCAGTAAAGGATTCTCCTGCCAACACAAGAGACATGGGTTTGATCCCTGGGTCAGGAAGATTCCCTGAGAAGGAAATGGCAATCCACTCTAATATACTTGCCTAGAAAATCCCATGGACAGAGGAACCTGGTGGGCTACAGTCCATGGGGTCACAAAAGAGTCAAGCAGGGCTTTGTGAAGGAACAACAACAAACAGCATTATGATTACATGGTATGGTCAAAGTGAGACTTCACACCGAACCACCTGTAATAAGCAATACATGATGTCAAACAATAAACCAGAAGCAAATTTGAGTATAACTGAGATAAAACTTAAAATAAGTAAAGCTATTTAATTGGAAAGAAGCCTAGGCTGTACCATTTAATAAAGAATATATGTGTATTATCAAATGATGGCGCATTGATGCTATTTATAAAAGGAGATGGCTGGATTGTTAAAATTTAGACAACACAAATCTTATTCCATGCTCAGTCTCCTCCTACAAAAACTTTAGGCAAAAATGTCAACAACTAGAAAAATCTTGATTTACCTCCTCCCACCTTCTTACAGCAATGATTCTTTGTCAAAATATGGCTAGAAACAGGTGGTAGGAGACAGGCAGTACGTAGACAAGACACAAAACATCCACTCCTGAGTGACAGAGCTGGTGATGTTTCACAGCTGTTGGGTGGCATATAACTAAATAGAATAAGAAAACTCCCAATCGTACTCACTCTTTGATAGATGTCAAAATCACAAACCTAGGATGTAATTTTGTGATTCTGTATGGCAAAATCATTACCAGCTCTGCATATAACATCTAAATTCCACATATAAGATTCATAACAAAATATTTTCTTCCCCTTTAAGTAAAATTTTTATGATTATTAAAATAAATGTTTTGTAATCATAAAATCAGTTCTAAATATTTGTCTACTCAATTATCATCGAGACTAATAAGTACTTTTTTAACTTTTGCTCTAGTTATGCTTGTTCTCTTAGGAAATGAGGCTGCAGGAGAAATTCACTCCACCTCGCAATTTCTCCTTCATGCTAACAAAGAAGCAAAAGAATGAGTGGCAATGATAAAAATAATTCATCTTCAAGGGTTCTTTGTTAGGATAACTTTTGTAGCTTAAGAAGGACACATTCAGGCTTTTCTGGTGGCTCAGCAGTGAAGAATCTGCCTGCCAATGCAGGAGATGTGGGTTTGATCCCTGGGTTTGGAAGATCCCCTGGAGGAGGAAATGGCAACCTCTTCTAGTATTCTTGCCTGGGAAATCTCATGGACAGAGGAGCCTGGCGGGCTATAGTCCATAGGATTATAAAGAGTCAGACATGACTGAGTGACTGAACACACAACACACACACAAGGACACTTTCTCATTGTAACTACAGCTACAGGTCTGAGGGCATCCAGTGTGGCCCACAGGCCATCACACATTGTCCACTGATAATATACATTCAGGAGCGAAACATGCCTTTACCAATAAACCACTGCAATATAGTCCCTCCCTCAGCATAGAACCTTCCCAGCAGTATGTGAACTAAAAGGTTAAAGTTGTATTTCTGAAGGCCTCCTCTCATATAACCATCGCCCAAAAGGTACTAATATTAACTCATTTCAACCCTACCTTCAAAAAGTATAAAAGCAAGCAAACCTTTTTTGCAAGGCACTGACAGCTGTGTTGAAACACATGCCATTCTACAGCCTCAAAAACAAACAAAAAACAATGGAAAGAAGTCCAAGAAGAGGTAATCAAGTTCAACAGAGTCCACACTCTGCTCTAAGAGTAATAGTTTGAGCATAATGTTTGGACATTCATGTGTACCATCATTTAACTCCAAGCACAGCAGTGTTGCAACGCATGATGAAAAGAGATTGCAGTTCTGAGACGTGTACACTTTTACTACTTCACTGCACACACACTCCTTGTGTGGTTCAATATTTGTACATAACTTCATAAATGTTAACGAAATCCTTCAGAGAGAAGGGTGGCACATCAGCAGATTATTTAATAAAGTATTATACTTACTTTTCAGTTAATAACATAAGCAATTGAGAAGTTGGTTCATTAAGAGTCAAAACAGCAGCTACTATATGTTTAGACCTCATTGTGCAGTAAGCTGTGTTTTATATATATATATATATATATATATAAAGAGAGAGAGAGAGAGAGAGAGTAGAAAATGGCAACCTACTCCAGTATTCTTGCCTGGAGAATCCTGTGGACAGAGGAGCCCACCGTCCATGGGGTAGCAAAGAGTCAGACACATACATACTGCTTTCTGGCTTCTTCCTTTCACAACAAGATTTCGGCTCCTTTTAAAATCTTACTTTTTTACCCTTTCCAATATCTGGAATTTCCTTTTCTTAATAAAACACATAATATACAGTAATTCCATCTTTGCCACCAGCCGTTTCTTTCCATCCCTATCATTTTCTTTACAGTGAACTTGGTTTCTTCGGTTGGAGGGAAGGTACGTTCCAGCAGTATGCAAATCACACAGTGAAGCAGCAGTCAAGCAGTTACATGTGCAGTCTTGAGACATTTTCCCAATGATTAGACTTATTAGATTCTGAAATCATAGCCCAAAGCGGTGGCAGAAGGCTGTTACCTGATTCTCTTTCAGAAAAATTCCCCAAAATCACAGACTAGAGGGAAGTCCTACATTGGGGCGGGGGCAGGTAGGATTAGTCCAAGCTACTGACTGAGCCTCCCTGATGGCTCAATCAATAAAGAATATACCTGCAATGTAGGAGACCCAGGTTAGACCCTTGGGTTGGTAAGATGCCCGGGAGAAGGAAATGGCAACCCACTCCAGTATTCTTGCCTGGGAAATCCCATAGACAGAGAAGCCTGGTGGGTTACAGTCTATGGGATTGCAAGAGCTGAACACAACTTAGCAACTAACCCATCACAGCCAGTCATTCCATATTTGTTGAAAATCTACTGACCTTATTTCCTCCCAACTGATATCCTCTTACTTCATTGTCAAGAACAATAATCCAAGACACAACAGGTAGAGTACTTTACAACTGTGCCAGGTACCATGTCAGTTTAACAGCAATTTAACCAATAAACCTGAGTTAACACTCTTCTTGTGTGTGTGCTGTGCTTAGTCGCTCAGTCATGTCCTACTCTTTGAGACTCCATGGACTGTAGCCCAGCAGGCTCCTCTGTCCATGGGGATTCTCCAGGCAAGAATACTGGAGTGGGTTGCCATGCCCTCCTCCAGAGGATTTTCCAAAACAGGGATCAAACCCAGGTCACCTGCATTGCAGGCAGATTCCTTACCATCTGAGCCACCAGGGAAGCCCAATACTCTTCTTACCAGGTAAAATTAAAGTACTTTGTAAAGTATTTTATAAATTATACTTCTTACCAAATCACATTAAAATAGTAATATCATACAGGATAAACATCATGCTGTGTACATTTAGCAGAATATCATGCAGCCTTAAAAAGGGATGAAATTATGATATATGCTACAAGGTGGAGGAGCCTTGAAAACATGCAAGTGGAATAAACCAGACTCAAAAGTGCAACTACTCTATTATCCCATTTATATGAGATATCTACAATAGGCCAGTTCGTAAAATACAGAAAGTAGAGTAGAAGCTACCAAGAGCTGAGGCGGGGGAGAAATGTGAAGTTATTGTTTAACAGCTATAGAGCTACTGTTTGGGATAATCAACAAGTTCTGGAAATGGATAGTTGTCATATTTTTACAATATTGTGAATGTACTTAATCCCACTGAACTGTATACTTTAAGTTATAAAAATGGTAAATTGTCTGATGTCATATTTATCACAATAAAAATAAAGAAAAATGGTATATGGTAAAAGTCATAAATGGAACAGCTCATCAACCGTAAATATAACCTACATTTATTTTCTTCATGGCACTTAACAGTATTTTAAATTATAATGATGATCTATATGTTATTTGTATATTATTCTTCCTCTGCCTACTAGAATACAGACCCCATAAAAGCAGGAACCCAGGCTTTCTATTTCACTACACTATCCCCAGTTTACTTACAATGCTTCTTGTCACAGAGTAGGTGTGGAATAAATGAATTAATAAAACAAAGGAATGCTACATATATTCTTTTAATTTTGAACTTGATTATACTACATAATCATGTACTTATGTCTGATAACATTTAATTCCTCCACCCCTTGCAGGCAATAAGATACTGTTAACTGTCAATCTATCTTATATGTGAGTTCCATCTCTGTAACCACACCCTAAGCTCCTTGAGAAGCCATATGCTATAGCTTTGCTTCCCTAAAAAGGATCTTACCTTCCATAGTGCCATATGGTATACTAAGAACATTCACATCCATGATCACATTTGATACACATGACAATGAGGCTGACAGATATAATCATCCCCCTGCAGAGATGAGGACACAGGCCAGAAACATTCAGGGATTTGTTTAAAGTTACTAAGTGGCAGAGCCAGAACTCATAACCAGGTCTTTTAGCTCCAGGTCCAAAATTCTTTCCAGTTTGGTAATGAAAACAACAATGTTCATGTCCTATTTAACACATTTTAAAATAGAATTATGTATTTTTAAAGAATTCCTACTATACTTGGAAGTGGGAGAGGATTTATACAAAAAAAAAAAGATACCTTGACCATGGATTTTTTTTACATGCACACAAAGATGAAAATTATACATATCTGGAAATAAATTTAGCTATTTACTGATATAAGACCAGAGGGAAAGAGGAAGAGAGAGAGGCAGAGGGATAGAGAGGAGAAAAGGAGAAAGAAATGTACATGGAAATGTGAGTTTTGTTCTGTCATACCTCCCATTCTCATTAAGAACCAGAAATCCAGAATCATATCTGAAATCTCTCAATTTTTAAATGTTCTCAATAATTCAACACTCTGCATGACAAATACTGCCTGTGGGCAGCCGTGTGGCCTCTGATCTAATCTGCAATTTTTAGGGGTATGTTTTAGGACAGAACTTTCTAGTCATAGGCTATAGAAACTCTGTTTGACTTGAATCAGAAAAACAAGCAGGAGAGCATCTAATAGCAAAAATGACCTAATATTAAAAATCTTAAAAGATGATACTGTTAAAGTGGTGCATGCAATACGTCAGCAAACTGGAAAAACTCAGCAGTTTCAGGCCACAGGCCTGAAAAACGTCGGTTTTCATGCCAGTCCCAAAGAAGGGCAATGCCAAAGAACATTCAAAAACTATACTGTTGCACACAGTTCACATGATAGCAGGCTTATGCTCAAAATCCTTCAAGCTAGGTTTTGTTGTTGTTGTTGTTGTTTTGTTTCTCAAAATTTTTTTTTAATTTTTTAGTTTGTTATGCTTTACAGTACTGTATTCGTTTTGCTATACATTGACATGAATCAGCCACGAGTGTACATGAACTCCTAGTATGTGAACTGAGAACTTTCAGATGTGTGAGCGGATTTAGAAAAGGTAGAGGAACCAGAGATGAATTTGCCAACATTCACTGGCTCATAGAGAAAGCAAAGAGATTTCAGTAAGAAATCTCCTTCTGCTTCATTGACTACACTAAAAGCCTTTGATTGTGTAGATCGCAACCAACTATGGAAAATTCTTAAAGAAATGGGAATACCAGACCACTTTACCTGTCTCCTGAGAAATCTGTATGCAGGCCAAGAAGCAACAGTTAGAACCAGACATGGAACAATGGACTGGTTCAAATTGGAAAGGAGTATATCAAGGCTGTATAGTGTCACCCTGTTTACTTAACTTCTATGAACAGTACATCACGTGAAATGCTAGGCTGGATGAATCACAAGCTGGAATCAAGATTTCCAGGAGAAATATCAAGAACCTTACATATGCAGATGATACCATAATAATGGCATAAGGCAAAGAGAAACTAAAGAGCCTCTTGAGAATGAAATAAAAGAGAAAAAAAAAGTTGACTTAAAACTAAACATTCAAAAAACTAAGGTTATGGTATCAGGTCTCATCACTTTATGACAAATAGAAAGGGGCAAGTGGAAACAGTCACAAATTTTCTTTTCTTGGGTTCCAGAATCACTGCCATCAGTGACTGCAGCCATGAAATTAAAAGATGCTTGCTCCTTGGGGAAAAAAAGCTATGACAAACCTAGACAGTGTATTACAAAGCAGAGATATCACTTTTCCAACAAAAGTCTGTATAGTCAAAGCTATACTTTTTCCACTAGTCATGAATGGATGTGAGATTTGGACCATAAAAAAGGTTGAGTGCTAAAGAATTGATGCTTTTGAATTATGGTGTTGGACAAGACTCTTGAGAGTTCCTTGGACTACAAGGATACCAAGCCAGTCAATCCTAAAGGGAATTGCTGCTGCTGCTGCTAAGTCGCTTCAGTCATGTCCGACTCTGTATGACCCCAGAGACGGCAGCCCACCAGGCTCCCCCGTCCCTCGGATTCTCCAGGCAAGAACACTGGAGTGGGTTGCCATTTCCTCTCCAATGTATGAAAGTGAAAAGTGAAAGTGAAGTCGCTCAGTCGTGTCTGACTCTTCGCCATCCCATGGACTGCAGCCTACCAGGCTCCTCCACCCATGGGATTTTCCAGGCAAGAGTACTGGAGTGGGGTCCGTTGCCTTCTCCGTAAAGGGAATTAACCCTGAATATTCATTGGTAGGACTGATACTGAAGCTGAAGCTCCCATACTTTGGCCACCTCATGAGAAGAGCCTACTCATTCAGAAAGACCCTGATGTTGGGAAAGATTGAGGGTAGGAGAAGAGGGCAGCAGAGGATGAGATGGTTACATGGCATCATCAACTCAATGGACATGAGTTTGAGCAAACTCTCAAATAGGGAGATAGTGAAGGACAGGGAAGTCTGGCACACTGCACTCCATGGGGTCCCAAAGAGTTGGACACAACTTAGCAACTGGAAAACAACATCCCCATTCTTCTTATTTAACCCCACTGAAAATTGTCTCTAGATCTGTGTACTTCCAATGAGTGCTTTTTCACCAAAGAACTGTACTTTTAGAAATATTTTAAAATTCATAGATTTAGAGATAATTAGAACATGAATGCAACATAAAACTAAGTGTGCTGTCCATGGGAGAATCCAGAGGCTAAAAACAGTGTATTTGTTCTTTCAAGGACAAGATCCAATGCTATGCTCACATAAAGATTCTAACTGAGAATGAAAGAAAAGGACCTACTGAAAAGCAGATGTCTTGAACTAGAAGTAGTAATCACAGCATCCACACTTTGGCATTGGGTAGAAAACACAGGAGGAAGACAATAAAGCACAGGGTATAAAAATATCAAAAAAGTCAGCTGGTTCTTTTCAACTGGGAGGAAGAAAAATTACAGAGTGCAAAAGGATATTCAAAAGACTGGTAAAAATCTGAAGCCTTAAATAGCTCATGGTTCAGACAAGCTGGAATATAGATGCAAAGTAAGCAGAGAATAAAATGTTTGTACTTAGTTTTCTCATAGTATAAGGCTCAAAGGCCAATCATAGTGCTTCAAATTAATTCTTTCAACAATCTCAGTAACATGACTTCCTTAGCAGTGCCATCTTTCACATGCCAAAACAATTCAATTTATAGAAAAGGCAGAAGAACCAGAGATTAAATTGTCAACATTCACTGGATCATCGAAAGAGCAAGAGAGTTCCAGAAAAACATCTATTTCTGCTTTATTGACTATGCCAAAGCCTTTGACTGTGTGGATCACAATCAACTGTGGAAAATTCTGAAAGAGATTGGAATACCAGACCACCTGACCTGCCTCTTGAGAATCCTGTATGCAGGTCAGGAAGCAACTGTTAGAACTGGACATGGAACAACAGACTGGTTCCAAATAAGAAAAGGAGTATGTCAAGGCTGTATATTGTCACCCTGCTTGTTTAACTTATATGCAGAGTACATCATGAGAATCACTGGGCTGGCAGAAGCACAAGCTGGAATCAAGATTACCAGGAGAAATATCAATCACCTCAGATATGCAGATGACACCACCCTTATGGCACAAAGTGAAGAACTAAAAAGCTTGTTGATGAAAGTGAAAGAGGAGAGTGAAAAAGTTGGCTTAAAGCTCAACATTCAGAAAACAAAGATCATGGCATCTGGTCCCATCACTTCATGGCAAATAGATGGGGAAACGGTGTAAACAATGGCTGACTTTATTTTTCTGGGCTCCAAAATCACTGCAGATGATGATTGCAGCCACGAAATTAAAAGACACTTACTCCTTGGAAGGAAAGCTATGACCAACCTAGATAGCATATTAAAAAGCAGAAACATCACTTTGTCAATCTAGTCAAGGCTATGGTTTTTCCAGTAGTCATGTATGGATGTAAGAGTTGGACTATAAAGAAAGCTGAATGCTGAAGAATTGATGCTTTTGAACTGTGGTGTTGCAGAAGACTCTTGAGAGTCCCTTGGACTGCAAGGAGATCCAATCAGTCCATCCTAAAGGAGATCAGTCCTGAGTGTTCATTGGAAGGACTGATGTTGAAGCTGAAACTCCAATACTTTGGCCCCTGATGTGAGGAGCTGACTCATTTGAAAAGACCCTGATGCTGGGAAAGTTTGAGGGCAGGAGGAGAAGGGGACAACAGAGGATGAGATGGTTAGATGGCATCACCGACTCAATGGACATAGGTTTGGGTGAACTCCGGGAGTTGGTGATGGACAGGGAGGCCTGGCGTGCTGCAGTTCATGCAGTCTCAAAGAGTCAGACACAACTGAGCGACTGGACTGAACTGAACTGCTCTCCAGAAAGCACCTCTAAAAAAGTATCAAACATGAATACCTTGGCCAACGTTCTAATCTATGTCTAAATCCTCTACTGACTACATGAAAATCCAGAACAAACACATGATTTGTAGTAAAAATACTTGAATTCAAGTATTAGTCACCTGCTACTGCTTAGGGAAGTGATTTCTGGAGTTATTTTATCTCTTGGAGCCTCAACTTTTTTTTTTTTTTTTTTGTAAAATGAAGGTATAATTCTTGCCTTAACTACTTTACAGGATTGTTATGAAAATCAACAGAGCTAATCTATATGAAAAATTTATAAGTTTTAACCCTAATAATCATATTATCTAAACAGTCAAAGGTTCATCATTCAATGAAACCACAGCTTCACCAATCATCCAACAAATACACCTGTTACTTTAAATAATGGCTATAATGTATCTGTGAAAATGACAGGCAGGATACTTGCACAAATGAAGCATACAGTTTGATTAAAGTTGTAGATTTAAGTTTTGACAAAAATATAGCAAATAATTCATCTTTCAGCTAATAAAAGGATTATAAATACATTTTAATCATGTATTGCTCATTTTCTATTAATTTCCATAAATAAAAGAGTATAATGGCATAGATTCAATTCTGCAGTACACTTAGCCTGAATTCACAAAGTATTCTTTACTATATACACATCATCATTATGTGATAGTTATTAAACAGCATAGATATATTTGCCATTAGGCAAACTTAAAGGAAATGCAACTGTTTACTCCAAGTTTGGCTTGGGGAATTATCATTGTTCAATTGTAAGCCATGTCCAATTCTTTGCAACCCCATGAACTGCAGCACACCAGACTCCCCTGTCCTTCACTATCTCCCAGAGTGTGCTCAAACTCATGTCCATTGAGTTGGTGTTGCTATGTAACCATCTTATCCTCTACCACCTCCTTCTCCTCCTGCCCTCTGCCTTTCCCAGAATCAGGGTCTTATCCAATGAGTCAGCTCTTTGCATCAGGTGGCCAAAGTGGAGCTTCAGCATCAATCCTTCCAATGAATATTCAGGGTTGATTCCTTGAGGATTGACTGGTTTGATCTTGATGTCCAAGGGACTCTTAAGAGTCTTCTCCAAAATCACAGTTCAAAAGCATCAATTATTTGGTGCTCAAGCTTCTTTATGGCCCAACTCTCACATCCATACATGACTACTGGAAAAACCATAGCTTTGACTATATGGACTTTTCAGCAAAGTGATGTCTCTGCTTTTTAATATCAAAAAGACTATTTGAGGAAATATTCAAAAGGTCACTATTGAGTGCTTGCTTTTATGCAAGGCCTTCTGGTAGGCATTGTAAGCAATACCAAGATCAGCAAGCCCCAGTTCCTTCCTCCTTTAAGGGACTCAGAGGAACAGACATGAGATTTATAAGATCACTTAAGTAGGAGAATGAGGCATGGAATACTAAATAAAAGATTGTAGAGGTTTAGGGAGAATCCCAGGGACAGGGAAGCCTGGCAGGCTGCCATCTATGGGGTCACACAGAGTCAGACACAATTGAAGTGACTTAGCAGCAGCAGCAGAAACAGTGACCAAACATCCCTTTCAACGTACCTTCATAAAGTGTTGACAAATAGGACAAACCACAAGAATAGTCATTCTGAATTAGATTCTAATCATATCTTCACTCAAACTGGTTATATGAATGGAAATAAATTATTTCAAACCAGTTTTCCTATCTATAAAATACAAAAATAAAACATTACCAAATGTATGGCCTTTTCAAATCTTTTCTGAAAAAAAAAAGTAAAGATAGAATATACAGACTTGTCTGATATCAGTTCCTCCACAATTTTGGCAGTTACATTATGCAACAAATGGCAAGCACCCTCTCTGTTTTTGACACTAAGAACATCCTCCATAAATGTTAACCCTATATATGAAGTAGGAAATAACTAAGCTAAACCTTAACATATGGGTAAGATTTTAATAAGCACAGATGATAAGAAAGCATGACATATCAAGACACATTTTTGATATTCAAATTAAGTTTAATTTAATACAAATGTCACATCATCTTAAAGAAACGGAAACTGTCATGACTTAAGTATTCATTCTGTAATGTGTATGTTTAGACAAATTTAAGCAAACAGCAAAGATTCAGAAGTCCTACCACCAAATCTATAAGCACTGAGAAAATGATAAAGCTAACTTAATTTGGGGAAAGACATGGAACTGGAAACATGCAAGGATTAGAAATGGCAAGCAGTCTCACTTGGCTTCACCCTTAAGTCCATGGACTGGAGTAAAGAATTAAGTCTAGAACAAAGCATTTCAAAAATAAGAAAACAGCCTCAGGGAGATGAAATGACTTGCCCAATAGGGACACAACCATAGTCCCTATCCAAGTCCTCTGATTACAAATTTCTTGTTCCTTCAAATCACTCTATGGCAATAGTAATGGGTGTGTTATACACCAAATGAAAGAGCAGAAGAGTTTTGGGTCTCATATTGGTCGCCATTTTTGCACTAAGGGAGAAAGACAACATAATGCCAGGAGACAGAGAAGTTTGGCCCTTTTTTATTCCTCTCCTGTGTTCAACAGAATGAGTCGAACTCTTCTTCTCCTTCCATGCTAGTGACTTGATCATTGATGTTGTTCACTCTATCTCAAGAACCAATCAGAAAGAAACCCAGTAAGTATAACTACTGGAAGGCACCTAAATCTAGAAATACTCCCACAGTTATGACAAAAAAATGGTCAATATTTGAGTGATGATATGGGTAAGGCCTCCCTTTGATAAAGGAGAGCGCATTATAGGGAGTGGGAGAGAGGCTCAGGAGGGAGGGTATATAGTGTACTTATGGTTGATTCACACTGTTGTATGGCAGAAACCAACACAACACTGTAAACAATTATCTTCCAATTACAAGAAACAAAATTTTTAATTAAAAAAAAAAAGACTGAAGTAAAGTAAAATCTGGCCATTAAAAGGACATGCACAATCTTTGAACTTCAGGAGTAAACTGTATAATATTAATCATAGTAGTTAACTTAGGAGTTAACTACTTCTAACTTGCTTATGATGGTTCCAAGTCAGTAAAACTTTTGCTGATATTAAAATATACCCTTTAGGATATATGATGTGGCCTAGTAGTTCAAACTCAGGCCATAAGAACATTAATTTCCATGAGCTTTTATAGAGGTTTTAGGGTCAGACAGTAATCAAGATGTTTCAGAACAGAGGGTATATGAATATATCACTCAGATTTAAAAACACACCATAATATCCCATTTGAGACTGTTGGAGGGGGCTTTTATGAAGCTGAAGTGTTTTACCCACTAGCTGAATACTTGAATCTTGTCTGACAGCAGTTCACTTAAGCATTTTAAAATATGAAATATTGGACAATAATAAAAGATGAATAATAAATGTATATCAAAAAAATTTTTAAAGGAGAGTATTTTTCCAAAGCTGGAACCTATCTGCCTCTCCTTTAGAGTCATTCCACCCTCCAGTACTTAGGATCAGTTCTAGCATCTGGAATGAGAAATTTAAGTAGAGCTGGCCCCAAACCACGGGACTCACATTACATTTGACAGTCTGGCCCTCAGCAGGTGCCCCAGTTCTGGAAATGGAGCTTCTGTCATTTTCCCAGGCCTGATTTCTTTCTCTAGCACCTATAAAGGACCTCTCTTTGCTCTTGCCATCTCCCTGGAGTTCTTTCTGATCCTGAAACTTAGCCCTAGTCTTTGCTACCTCCCAATTGTCTCTCTTGACATTAATTATCTGCTTCGACCTCTCCTGCTCTCCACAAGAATTCTCTGGGCTATGTTGCTTTTGCCTTATGGCCTAGATACCAGGCTTCACCTACCAAATGAAACTTCCCTCAAAGACCCAAGCTGGCCTGATCCCACTATCAGGCCCTCATAGCCTCAAGGTCTAGCTCTGAGTCCAAATGGCCATCTTTGTCTACTTGGTCACTGGGGGCTTATAATCTAACTGAAATAAATACACACACACACACACACACACACACGTATATGGGGTATATATGTATTTATGTATATGTGTATGGGTATACACATATGTACACATATATGTGTAGATATATAGATGTAGATATAGATAAATATGTTTTTACATATTTTTACAAATATATATAAATAAATATATGTAAACATATATCCCAAATATATACACACACATATATATGGAGTATATATATATTATATAAATCACATATTACATATATATTTATGTGTGCTATGTATACATGCATGTATATAATTTATATTTATGCACATATATATTAAAATTTATATATATAAAATTTGGAGAAGGAATGACAACCCACTCCAGTATTCTTCCCTGGAGAATCGCATGAACAGAGGAGCCTGGTGGTCTGCAGGCCTCTGCAGTCCATGGGGTTGCAAAGAGTTGGACACAACTGAAGCAACTGAGCATATACATAATTGATTCTTGACTTTTGTTATTTTGTATTGTTAGTTGTTATAGGTATTATAATATCAAAGGAAAAAACAATGTGGTTCATGAACTGGAAAAGACCTTGATGCTGAGAAAGATTAAGGGCAGGAGGAGAAGGGGACGACAGAGGATGAGATGGTTGGATGGCATTACCAACTCAATGGACATGGGTTTGGGTGAATTCCAGGTGCTGGTGATGGACAAGGAGGCCTGGCCTGCTGCAGTCTATGGGGTCGCAAAGAGTTGGACACGACTGAGCGACTGAACTGAACTGAACTAAAATGTTCATTCAGGTTTGTCCGTAACAACTTAGGGAAAACATGAATGAATATTTTGGCCAACACAATAGAAAACAATGCTTTCTACTTGATAGGATTAGCTTTATTATTAAATTAGTTAAGACATTAAGGACTTAGCAAATACTGAAATGTTAGCCAACTTCTATTATTAGCGTAACCCACACAATACTCAGGGAGAGGAAATGATGAAATCAGAACATTTCTAAGTGATTAGAGCAAGAAAGTATCATGCTCCTGACACACAGGCAGTTTGTCATTACTCCAGCCCCAATCGGAACTCTTACCACCAAAAGTAAATGCAAATCTTAATTGTAGCTGAAAGAACATCACACAGAAAAGTCATTCACATCATAAGAAGCAACTGTAGCTACATCCTCTTAAAAACAGAAAAGCAGGCAAAGTGAGCATGATAAGTACATATAACAACCCATGTTCTGCAAAGCTTTTAAAGGATGCAATCTTTCTTAGAAATTCAGTAAGAGGCTATGCTTTAAAAGATCAAGTAGACACAAAGAACCTTAGAATAAAAATGACGGCCCCAAGCAAGAATGCAATGATCCAACACATATTAGAACAAGGCAAGCACCAAGGAGGATCAAAGGAACCTAAAGAAAGAAATTTTCAGTGGATCAAGATGTGAGTATATTACTATATTCTTAGTGAACAGATCCTGGAAATGAACATGAATTTCAGTCTACAGAATTTGCCTTGTACATAAACACGTTTTAGGCAGTCACAAAGTAAATTTTAGACTATATTTCTTATTCCAAAATGCAGGAATTCATTTATTTTCAAACAAAGCCCTCCTGATCCTCTTCCTTCCTAGCAGAGGTCAACTTCCTTGCAGTTGTAGGAGGGTGTACACCAGAGGGGTCTACAGCCAGTCGGCCTTGACTACAAACTGCCTGTATGACCTTAGTAGAATTATTTCCTCTCACTCTCTATTCACCTCCTTGCCTGCAAAGTGGAGCTAATGCCAGAATCTACCGAATAGGCGTAGCATGGTTATTAAATTAGCTAAGCCAGGTGACTCAAGTGAAACATTTAGGATGTTGCATAATACACAGAAAACATATATATTGTTTATCTATTGGGTACCAAGTTAAAGGATGTCACTGTTGTTGCTGACAAATTCTTGACTAACTGGATCCTGCTGAGTATTCCAGTCAATGTTGTGGGGACCACAGGGGACCCAAGGCAGATAACTCATCTCTTACAAAGGTGTCTTCCACCCTGCTTCTCAGGGCTCAGTCCCCACAGCTAGGCTTAACAAGTTCATTTTCTCTGGCTTTATTTTACCTTACAATCTAAGTTACTAGGAATGAGTTGCCTGAGGACCTGGATGGTTTCTTTGATCTCTGTGGACCTTACATTTAACATAACATAACATCAGGCACAAACCAAGGTTTCAAAACAACAAATGATGACTGATCAATAAATGAATATCAAACAAGGAAAAACTTTTTTAAATCCAAGACTACTTGCTAAAATCAGCAGACTTTTAAACTAAGAAAATGAAATTATAGTTTTAATGTTATTTTAAGAGTTTACAGCTAAAAGCACTAGCAATGCTTTTTAAAGTGAATTGTGTAAACTGTCATGTTGGAGATATTGAAATGTTTTAATGGAATATTACCACCATTTCCTTCTGTCACTTAAAGATTTTAAAAATTTCTTAATGCCCCGAATGTTCTGAGAAGCGTGTATGTTCTCTATGCATTGGACTGCCTAAACATTGAAAAATTATCTGCTTCTCCATCAACCACTGATTTTTTCCATTACCAAATGAGAGGTTCTAAAGGCCCACAATGACTAGGATAAATCACCCCATTTCTTTTACTGTATTAAAGGAGATATTTTATGTTCTACTGCCACAAAATCCAAGATGAACAGCAGAAATAGCCTGTGAGCTGAAGACTTCCATTTTAAAATGGCATCACAATTTATCCTATTTCCTACTGTACCATGAGCATTACATTATTCATTAGAAGCATTTGTTTTTAAGCAGCTATTACACAGCTTTTGTTGAGCGTAGCCTTCCCAGCACAAGGTGGTGATTTGGAGAGAGACTTTCCAGAGACAAGGTCACTTTGTGGAATTCTCCCCCATGTGACCACAGAGTGTTTGCATACATACAAACTTACTCCATGACATTCTGTCATGTTTGCTCAGTGAGCAAGTAATTTGCCACTCTCATTACTCCAGGTACCTGGTGGAAAATCAATCTTCTTTCCGCTCCATACATCACAGCTCCCCCAGACACCCAGTGCATTCTAGCTCTGAAATGAAGCTCTGAGAATAAGACACAACCTTGTTTCAGCAAGTGCATTATCCAAAGGGGCTAATGAATGTTACACCTCACTGGAAAACCCCATCTTGGGGCAGGGGAAATGTCTATACACAAAGCAAAGGTGCTGTTTTGTGCAAAGCAGTTCCTACACCAGAGGGAGAGATGTCTTAATAGTGGAACAAACAAGTAGCTGCAGGGGGTTTAGTGAACACTTTTTCAGAAATATTAATCTACCAGCTCTTCAGGTCACAAATCATTTTCTCGGCCTCTTTGACAGGCTGAAATTTGACTTTGAAAGACAATCCATTGTAGGATCCTGAATGGCTATAATATATCAGGCTTCTCCCTAGAGGCAGAACCAGCTCATACCAGCAGATGAACTCATTCTGTGTTTTGTTGATACTGATTGCTGTTTTTTCATCAACATGTCCAACTCAACATCATAACATAAGTGCCAGTGGGAAAAAGAAGTGGAAATATTTTCATTCTATCCCTATCTTCAAATCCAAGGAAGGGTAACATGCTGGAATTTTTGTGGCTCAAATGTATTTTAGAAAACCACTAATTCAGTGCCAACAAATATTTATTGAATACCTACTATGTTCTATTGTGGGAGCTATAGGTAAAATAGTTAATAAAAGAAACAAAGTCCTCCTCACAGAATTTATGTTCCAGAAGAGTGAAAGTAATTGAACATCTAAATGAACCAAGTATTAATTACAGCTGATGAAAAAAAATAAGAGAGCCATGTGATAGACAGTGATGGAAGGCTGGAGATTTCAAAGCAACATCAGACAGGATGGTGAGAAAAATAGTAGTCAAAGGAACTAGCCATGAGAAAAAAAGGAAAGCATACTCTAAGGGGAAAAATAGAAAAATATTGAAATGAAGGCAGTGTGGCCACAGCAGGTAAGCACGGGCCAGAGAAGTGATACTGGCAAGAGTTGGATCACAGAGGCCTTGGTTATGATAAAGAATTTGGGATTACTCAGGGGAGGGAGATGGGCTAGAGGTTCAAGAAGGGGGAACGTATGTATACCTACGGCTGATTCATGTTGATGTTTGACAGAAAACAACAAAATTCTGTAAAGCAATTATCCTTCAATTTAAATAAATTAACTTTTAAAAAATAATTTTGGATTATTCAGTGTGCAGTGAAAAGTCATTGGAAGGCAGAAGTGGAGGGAGCTTTACAATAGGGCAAATAACATGATTTCATGAACATCTTTTTCTTTTTTTTTTTTTAATCAATTTTTATTTTTTTAGTTTGTTTTGCTTTACAATACTGTATTCGTTTTGCTACACATCGACATGAATCAGCCACGAGTGTACATGAACTCCCAGGATGCTTCGGACTCATGAACACCTTTTACATGGATACAGAATTGTATGGGGTTGATGTAATAGAACTAGGAGGAAGCTGGGGACATCACAGGTGAGTTATTATGATGGCTTGACCAAATAAGGTATTAGGCAAAGATGAAGAAAATTGCATACACTTGTGATATGTTTCGAATATATACACCTCAGAGCTTGTCCAAATATTTGATGAGAAGGTAGTAAAGAAAATATTGGTGTCATTAGTAAGAAAGAGAGGAGATGGACATATTAAGTTTGAGAAGAGAGATGTGCAAGATGTTACTTAGGAAGCTGGGAACCCAGACTTGGAGCTAAGAGAGATAAATTCTGAGGCAAACAGATGCTGTTTAACACCAACTATCCATATGAACTCACACAGGATAGGGTTGCCAGATGAAATACAGGACACAAGCTAAACATGAATTTCAGATGTAACGAATAATTTTGGTTTAAGTATATCCCAAAATAGGAAAGATGATGTTTAAGGGTACAAATTTACAAAGAAAAATGTTTAGGAGGGAAAAATGTTCACTTTTACTTTCCCACAGTTCCTTAATGTTTCATGAATATGGGAATTATAAAATAGCCAATAGAGCAGATAGAAAGTCCTGGAGATTTAATGCAAAGTATAGTGATTATAGAGAACAGCACTATATTATACACATCAGACTTGCTAAGAGACTAGATCTTAATTATTCCCACCACAAAAAAGAAAAAGTAATTATGTGATATGAAAGAGGTGTTAGCTAATACTATGATGGCAATCATATAAATATGTGTGTGTGTATATATATATATATATATATATATATATATCGAGCAAATCAATGTGTCATACCCCTTAAACTTACATGCTATTACATGTGAATCATATCTTTGTAAAAAGTATGCCCCAATACTGATAGGTAGATAGATAGATATAGACAGATGTATATGGATACACACTACATGGGACATACTTACACTAAAATATGTTACATAAAATTCAAATTTAAGTAGGCATCCTGTATTTTTCATTGCTATATCTGGAAACCCCAACTCAAAGTAAGATTTTACATAAGAAAGACCAAGACCTAGTACACTCTGAACTTTAGAGGTTTAACAGAGAAAGAAGAGTTTATAAAATTGCTTACAAGGAGCCTTAGGAGGAGACAGACAGGAGAGAGGGCTGCCACAAGCATAAGAAAAAAAGGCATCCCCAAAATAAAGAGATACTCAACCGAGACCAAAGTTTGGACTGTTGCCTAGGGATTGAATAAGAGAAACTCAACAAGTAACCATGACAGTGGACAACAGGGAAGCAAGCCTTGGTGACCTTGGATACAGCAGCACGAGTGAAGGGGAAGGAACAGAAAACCTTTTGGAGTGGGATAAGGAGATGAAGAAGTGGAGACAGTGAATATGGAAAATAGGATGGTAGCATGGGGAGTCGCAGGGTCAGGAAATGTAGGAGGATTGTGTATGTTGGCGTGAATGATCCAGTAGAAAAGGAAAAGTGGACAGTTCAGGACTGAGAAGCATGAAAATGGTAGGACCAAAGTCCTTGAGAGAAAATGAGATCCAAACCACGACAGATAGGTTGACTTATAGTAGTGGAAACAAATTTTCCACCATAAAAGAAAGAAGATAGGGAATGTGGGCATAGTTTCCATTGCTTTCAAATTTTATAAATGATCACATAAAAATATGTACACAAAATAGTCCATTTTTCCTACATTTTAGTTTGTTCAAAATAACTATTATATACTATTTAAACAAGTGTAGAAGAAGAAGAAGACAAGGGCATCACAGGATGAGATGGCTGGATGGCATCACCAATGCAATGGACATAAACTTGGGCAAACTTCAGAAGATGGTGAGGGACAGGGAGGCCTGGAGTTCTGCAGTCCAGGGGTCACAAAGAGTCAGACAACCGGGCGACTACAACAAAAATAAGTGTAGACATATTCAAATTAGTTGCTTGTTTCAAGATGATTTAATAGCAAAATGAACTAAGTAGTTGTTTCATTACTAAGTCATGTTCAACTCTCTTGAGATGCTATGGATTGCAACCTGACAGGCTCCTTTGTCCATAGGATTTCTGTGGCAAGAATACAGGAATGGGTTGCCATTTCCTTCTCCAAGGGATCTTCCTGACCCAGACATTGAACCGACGTCTCCCCAACTGGCAGGTAGATTCTTTATCACTGAGCTACTAGGGAAGCCCAGTTAGACAGTTTAGGGAGGAAAAGTGTTCTCTTTTACCTTCCTATGGCTGCCTTAATTTTTCATGAATATGGAAATTATACAATGATTAGTCTATTAGCTTTTATAACATCCAAATGGAAGTTTTACTAAATGGGTGCCAAATACTCTTAAATAACACTTTTCATAACAATCAGACCATAAAACACAGCATTAAATAGAATAAGTTTTACGAATTATTTGATGTAAATAAAAATAAAACTTCATGATTTTACAGAAGGGTGGTTGGTCAATAGTACATTATTCAGTTTTTTTCTTTCATCATCTATGATGTCAATATGAAGAGATAGGACCAGAGATACCTCAGTTTCTTTTGCCTTTTGTTTTTTTTTAAGACAAATGAAATGATTTACAGGAAAGAACATTCTCTATAAACTCTCAGTTCAGTTCAGTCACTCAGTCGTGTCCGACTCTTTGCTACCCCATGAATTGCAGCACGCCAGGCCTCCCTGTCCATCGCCAACTCCCGGAGTTCACTCAGACTCACGTCCATTGAGTCTGTGATGCCATCCAGCCATCTCATCCTCGGTCGTCCCCTTCTCCTCCTGCCCCCAATCCCTCCCAGCATCAGAGTCTTTTCCAATGAGTCAACTCTTCACATGAGGTGGCCAAAGTACTGGAGCTTCAGCATCATTCCTTCCAAGGAACACTCAGGGCTGATCTCCTTTAGAATGGACTGGTTGGATCTCCTTGCAGTCCAAAGGACTCTCAAGAGTCTTCTCCAACACCACAGTTCAAAAGCATCAATTCTTCAGCTCTCAGCCTTCTTCACAGTCCAACTCTCACATCCATACATGACTACTGGAAAAACCATAGCCTTGACTAGACGGACCTTAGTCAGTAATGTCTCTGCTTTTGAATATGCTATCTAGGTTGATCATAACTTTCCTTCCAAGGAGTAAGCGTCTTTTAATTTTATGGCTGCAATCGCCATCTGCAGTGATTTTGGAGCCCAAAAAAATAAAGTCTGACACTGTTTCCCCATCTGTTTCCCATGAAGTGATAGGACCAGATGCCATGATCTTAGGTTTCTGAATGTTGAGCTTTAAGCCGACTTTTTCACTCTCCTCTTTCACCTTCATCAAGAGGCTTTTGAGTTCCTCTTCACTTTCTGCCATAAGGGTGGTGTCATCTGCATATCTGAGGTTATTGATATTTCTCCTGGCAATCTTGATTCCAGCTTGTGTTTCTTCCAGTCCAGCGTTTCTCATGATGTACTCTGCTAGAGGTTAAATAAGCAAGGTGACAATATACAGCCTTGACGTACTCCTTTTCCTATTTGGAACCAGTCTGTTGTTCCATGTCTAGTTCTAACTGTTGCTTCCTGACCTGCATATAGGTTTCTCAAGAGGCAGGTCTATAAACTCTAGGGACTTTCAAATGTGAAATTTGAGGTTTAGGGATTTGTTTTTACTTCAGTAGAGGCTTTCCTAGGTCCTTTAGGTCATGATCCCTTCTTAATGGTGTTTTCATGCTCTCTTTATTTTTAAATATTTGTTTGGCTGCACCAGATCTTAGCTGTATTTGGCATACAGGAGCTTTAGTTGCAGTATTTGAATTCGCAGTTGCATCATGTGAGGTCTTGTTCCCTGACCAGAAATTGAACCCAGGCCCCCTGCCTTGGGAGCATGGAGTCTCCCAGTCACTGGACCACCAGGGAAGTCCCCATGCTTTTTTTTTTTTCTTTTTTTCCCCCCATGCTCTTTTAAAGATGCCCTAATTATATTTGTTTGGAAAACAGCCTTAATGGTTGCCTGTTAACCCCACTTTATTTTTAACAGGTTGTCTCTAGGAATGTTGTAATAGATGCAGGCTTGAAGCAGGCGTGGCACCAAGTGAGTGATCAGAATGCGCATTTTAGGGTGTAAATTGTACCAGATCAGGATTATTTGAGGAGCTGATGCTGTAGATTGTGCAGAGCCAAACAAACAGCTCCTAGTTTTGTTTTTTTTTTTCCCCTAGTCTTTCTTCTTTCTGCTATTTCCCTGTCAATTCTTTTGATATTCTTTTTACCTCACTTCTGGAATGAACAATGTTGAGAGGGAAGGTGGAACTTGTCGGTCATCATACTTGTGTTTATCGTCACTGATAACCAGTTTGATTGCATACTGCTAGAAAGAGGCCTGAGGACTATCTAACACATGTTCCTCTTCTTCCAGCCTCTCATGTGGTTGAGGGCTAAACAGTATTACCAATGCTCCAAAGAGAATTCTAGGCTAGGGTGGCAGGTGAATTTGCAGACCTACAGAAGTCTCCTCAGAAGCTATGTTAACAATTTTGTAAATTTTGACAGCTTTTAAGTTATCAGTCTCTTCTTTGCTTCAGTTACTAAGTTCTTTGTACACCTGGCCGTTTTATTCAATTTGTACTAAGCTGTGAAATAACACTTCTTTGGAATTATTTCACTTATTCTCTGACATCAAGCTGAAACCATAAACTGCCACAAAGGTCCCTGAAACTACGATCTACGTTAAGTTTTATAAGACTTCATATAAACCTGGCCTAGATTTTAAAGTCAGTTATCAATACTGTTGGCTTATGCTAGACTCCAGCAGGGAGCATTGAATGACTAGGTAGCATAGTTAGGTACAATTCACTGGCCTTCCATGTATGAAATCCATACCATTTTAAAGTGTGACTAGAACTAAACTGAATTTTACCAAATAGGGTAAAACCACTTTTCACCACTTAGGGTATTTCATGATTATTTGCTCCAAATCCTTCAGTAATCATTGGTTCAGCATCAGCTTGGCCAAGTCAACATATTACTGTCTTCATCAGTTGCTGTGATTTCAGTATTACATATTTTGCCCAAAATCAATTGGGTGCAGGCAAAAATAATAGCAGCCCTAGTTTCCACCCTTACAATGTGCCATGCAGTGTTCTAAGTACCCTAAGTACAAGTGTTTTAAGTACATTTACTTCTCACAGTAGCCTATGAGATAGGTACTATTATCCATGAGGAAACCAAGGCACAGAGCATTTATGGCTTGCCTAAGGTTACAGAGCTGGTAAGTGGAAGAGCCAGGACATAAATCCAAGCATTCTGGCTGCTGGGCTTTGGGTTTGATAGTAGAGTAGTAGTAACCCTTTATTCCATCATCTTTGCTATGTATGTCCAGCAGTATCTACACTTCCAAATGTGACAAACTCTCCAGGACCGGAGGAACCAGAGGCTAGCACCCATGTGGTTACCTCTCACCAATCAAAAGTGACTGTGGACAGGTGAGTTAGACAACCGGGGCTTTTCTTAGCACATTAGAGCAAGCAGGACAGTTTTTGTCTAAACATCCCCTCCCCGCCACTGTTAGTTCCGCCAAATCCCACCAAAATTTTCTGATGGGGCCAGACAGAATTTCAGAGTTTTAACATGAAGATTATATTTAGATTCATTATTTTGGTTAGAGGTAGTAATTTTGTAATCTGAGAAAAGGAAAATGTCTTTTCTTGAACTGCTAAATATGATGGTGAGGTTTTTGTGTGGCTGTTCAATCAAATTACAGGGAATCATTTGTTACTTTCCTTTATATGTCTTTGGCATGATCCTGGACCATCTTCACACACTTTGATGATATATAACAGCTGTATTTTTACTGTATATAATATTATAATGAGTCACAGGTTTGTTCCTTAGTAAAAGCAATTTAGTATTTCTTATACCAGTAGTAGGACTTCCTATGAGGAAACAAATATTTGCCGACAGTAGTTAAAGAAGTGTAGGTTGAGGGAAGATTGCCTTACTCTTCCCTTGCATTTATATTGACAGGATTTTAACAGTTGCTGTCTCAAACATGAAAGAAGTTCTGTCTCTAATGCCAGCCTTAGACACCATAAGAGAATTGAAGCTCCTCAGATTAATTTTATTTTAATTGATAGAACAATGTCTTAAGATCTTTTTTCTTCCCAGTTATATTGAGATGTGATTGACATATAGCACTGTGTAAGTTTAAG
This sequence comes from Aepyceros melampus, assembly GCA_006408695.1. Classification (NCBI taxonomy): domain Eukaryota; kingdom Metazoa; phylum Chordata; class Mammalia; order Artiodactyla; family Bovidae; genus Aepyceros; species Aepyceros melampus. Next base: position 421,172 of record SJXQ01004955.1, on the reverse strand, counting down.
GTATATGGCATACTGGTTGATATATATAAATTCTTAATCTAAAAACACATATCACACATTTTATAGTACTGGCAGCAATGAAAAGACAAGTCATCCTAAGGTGTCATAGGATATCTTTGTATATCTTCCTGTGACAGTAAACATTTTTATTTTGCCCACTTACATATTCCAAAAAAAAAACACAATTTTCTGAAGTGATACCTTAACACTAAGCTTTTGATTATGTTGAATAAATTTTCAAAATTATCTGAGACATTAAGTAATATTTCATTTTTAAATTAGTTTAATTTTTAAATATTCATTTCCAACTCCTATTAAAAAGTACTGCAGAGAGTGCCCATTATTATAACAAGGAATAAGTTTTTTAAGCCACTGATAATTCTCTCCAGGGAATAAAATTAGCTTATACATTAGCTGACTCTCTTCAGTGGTAAAATCACCAAGTGATCAATCATTGTATAAGAACCCAAAACATATCTTCAAAAGTCCTACATCCAGCTTCAACCTCAAGTGTAAGCCAAAGAAGAGGAATTCAAAAGCTGGTTCTTGTATCTTAAAGAGGATCCATAAACCCTAACCTCAACAACTTGAACTTCAGTTTTATAGTTTTTGCATATCACTGTGTCCTCTGAACATTTAATAATTGGTCATCCAAAGCATATGGTATGATTATTCCTCTAATTGTTAACAAGACTGGGTGGAGGGGTTGGGTAGTAGTGGAAGGGGAAAATGAAGTCAGTTGTTGAGTCAAACCTGGGGTTGGTGTTGCCATTATAGCTTGTCAGCACACGCAGGTGTGGAAGGTGACGGAGCTAACATCCATCAAGGAACAAGGGCTTTGAAGATATACTCTTCTTTTGCCAAAACTTGTACTTAAAAAAATCTCTGTGGGATGCGAACCGAAACTCTCCCTGGCTACAGAAAGCCCACTCATATTGGGAAAGAATAGGATGGCAGGCGTTCAGTGTGTGCATGCATGCACACTCATGTAGACTGTGATGCCAAGCTTCCTCTCGGTTCCACTGTACAATAGTGGGAAAGCACCACACTATCGTAGTCTGAATTTGTATAATAACTTTAATATTCTTTTTCGCAGCACTGTTACAAATAATATTTTCACTGTACCCTGCAAGGCCTTGTGATGCAGTTAGGTCAGGCATCTTTATTTTTCTCCTAAAAGAAGAGGTTTAATAGTTAACAAAGTGAAAGTGAAGTCGTTCAGTCATGTCTGACTCTTTGCGACCCCATGGACTGTATGTAGCCACCCAGCAGGCTCCTCCATCCATGGAATTTTCTAGGCAAGAGTACTGGAGTGGGTTGCCATTTCCTTCTCCAGGAGATCTTCCCGACCTGTGAACTGACCCAGGTCTCCCATGTTTGCGGGCAGACACTTTACCGTCTGAGCCACCAGGGAAGGCCATTAGTTAACAAAAAATGTACCAAAATATCCATATCAGAAATGCTTTAGAATATGTTCCACAAAGTCAGTATATCTCACTGACTGATGAAAATAAACTATATCCTCAGTACAGGTTCAGAGAAGCAAAGATTCCTCAAAAAAAAAAAAGAAAAAAAGTGGGAGGGGGACAGTGGAAAGAGTGGATGTATATAGCTTCATTTTCACCATTTGTGAAGGAGATGAAAAAAAGACTAACTTACTAAAGTTCAAGTTGCTGGCATTACTGACAGAGACCTGATTTTCTGATCTCTTCATAGACCTGTCTATAGGTAAACATTCAGTTAATAATCAATGTATATTAAAAGTTAAAACATTCACAATTTTTGCCTCATTTTCCATTTGAAGACTAACTCCTGTCAAGCAGGGTCATTTTCTTATGAGCACTGAACAAATCATGAAGCTTGCAAATATGTTTACTGTTGCAGTCAGATAAAATCAACAGTAAAATTAATCTAGCATCCGTTTGATGCACAGGCATTGTTTTGTCACATTGTAAGCGTAATATAATCTAAAAAAGGGATGCTGGTTTAGTTAAGGAGTGTATAGAGGGAGCAAAAAACATAAAAGAAATTACAGGTAGAAAATTAAGGATTTCATGGCCAATTGAATGTATCTCAAAAATCCAAGCTATTAAACATGAATTGATAAGAATCGAGGTAGGGTCAGAGGCAGAGTTAAGGGGCAAAGATGAGAAGGTTTGTCTAGAACAATTAACCTATACAATTATGTTCATGTTTCAGGAAGCTAGAGATAGCCAGGAAGAATTTGAATAGCCAGGCAGTGTACAAACAGCATTATGAGAAAAACAGGACCAGAAATCATGTAACCAGTCTAGAATGCAGACTGTCTCACAGTACTTATGCAGCTTGTACAAATTATCCCCCTCACCCCCAAGTTATAATCCCCTCATCCTTGAAGTAAAATCCTAATAAGGGCTATTTTTATCAGACAAAAGGATGTAAAATGCCTGCAGTAGAAATTGTTAAATGTATGTAGAATTATTGATAATAATCTATTCTAATTAATAAATCATTCCATTTTATTGTTTAAAAATAGATTTTTTAAAAATAAAGTATAAATATGTTGAAACTCATGATTTTTATTAAAAATGATGTCATTCTGATTTATTATAAAAGTTTTGGGTTGTCCTAAAAATGTCTTCCAGTTTTAGTACTAACTCCTTTAATTTTGATTTTTCGAACTCCCTAGTACTCCCAGTTTGGAAAAACAACCAAGTGAAAATGGAATATCAGTTCAGAATGAAAATTTTGAAGAAATTATAAACTTACCCATTGGATCTAAACCATCCAGACTAGACGTCACCAACAGTGAGAATCCAGACATTCCTTTGAATCCAATTTTGGCCTTTGACGATGAAGGGACACTTGGACCTCTGCCTCAGGTAGACGGTGTTCAGACACAACAGACAGCAGGTAAGCTTGCCTCAAACTCCCTTCAGTAAGTGTCAGAAATAGGTGACACCGAAGATGGAAGGAGAAGGGAATGGCAACCAACTCCAGTATTCTTGCCTGAAGAATCCATGGACAGAGGAGCCTGGTGAGCTATGGTCCATGGAATCGCAAAGAGTCAGACATGACTGAGCAACTGACACTTAAGAGGGAGTGAACCTTGTCCTGTATGACTTTGGCACACTTTGTCCTTCAAGGGACCAGATACGCCTCATGGAAAAGACTGTATGGGTCGTAGAAATTGAATTTTGAGTTGTGTTGGGCAACTTCTAGGGCCCCTCTTATTCTCCCACTCAGTGTAGAAATTCAGTCTGTAGCACCTGTGGGTAGCTGTGGGCCTCCCCTCACAGAGCGACATTCATTGCCCAGAAACACTGTTGGTCAGAACATGCTTTACAGTAAGACAGAAACTTCACTGAGTGGCCAGTGAACCAAGTTCTGTCCACTGGAGACAAGGTTTGTTTGGTTTCTATTCCTCTTTCTCAGTTCTAAAGATATTTGAAGACTGCCAACAGGTTGCTCAGATGGTGAAGAATCCCGCTGCAATGCAGGAGACACAGATTCAATCCCTGGGTCGGGAAGATGCCCTGGAGAAGGGAATGGCTACCCATTCCTGTTTTCTTGTCTGGAGAACCCTATGGACAGAGGAGCCTGGCGGGCTGCAGTCGACAGGGTTGCAAAAAGTTGGACATGACTGAGTAGCTAACACTGTCACTTTTTTCACTTTCAGCATGTTCTCCCACGATTTTTCTCTTGTTTGGCACAGCAACCTGGGATAATACATTATTGTCCTTTTTACGTGTAATGAGAGAACGATTTAGGTGACAGGACCAGTCTAGGAGCATACTGAGCCCAGGGGCCTTCCATTCCTAGTTGAGTGACTGCAGCTATTGACTCTCTTAGGCCCTCTGGGACTTACAGTTAAGCTGAAGTCATTGTGCAAAAAGAACAATAGCTTTACAGGACTCAGAGAAATAACAACATAAAAAATTGCCAACTCAGTGCTCCTAGTGACTTAACAGCACAATCTCATCAGGCTCCAGAACAAACTGGATAATCCAGCTTCATCTCTTTCCAACCTCTTGGAATTCTATCAACTTCTCTCTCTCCCAGCACCCCACTTTCACATATTGACCAGCATCTCTTTATACTGTCATAACAGCGCCAGGCAAATTCAGGATGTTTAGATGAGTTAGTAAAGCATTACTTGTGGTCAAATTGTTTTGTATTAGATTGCAACAAATATTTTTAGCTATATTAGATCTAACAAATATTTTCCAGGTTAAAACTGGTTGAAAAAGCCAATTTTGAACCTTTATAAAAATGAAGCTAGTCTTTTTCTCCTCCTCTAAGATACTGGCCTTGGGCCTGCAACTTTGCTTTAGTGATCTACTTTTTTAGATTGTGAAAGGAAGAAGGTCCACTGTAAATGAAAGCTATTAACACCTGACATTCTGTTAAATTGAGCCTTTGAGAATCTGATTACCTATGTGTTGATGAAACACTCCTGGTACAGCTTCCTACTTTGTTATGTCACAGATTCACAGAGATGGAAGGAATGTTCAGATGACTTTGTTTCATTTGCCAGGTTTTAAATCACCTTTTGATATAAAGGTGATTTAATGATTTACCTGTCGTTTCATTCCCACTGTTTTCTAGGAACATAGTCCAGTGTCTGCATTAGTAGGTGGTGTTGGGTTGTTTTTGTTCATGGCTACTTATCAACCATCATTTATTTCAGCTTCAACATATGACTGGAGCCTGAAGCATCAGGTACTGAGGATTCAAGACCAATGAATGTAAAGTTTCTAATCTCAAAGCAAAGTACAATTGACTTAACACAGTTTGAAAAAGCAAATAATATATAGCCTAAGTTAAAGAAAGGACATGTGTTTTCCTATTAGTGGTAGAATTCACTTAGAAGACCAGCGATCTTGATCAAATTGCCTGTTCGTATATAAGACAGTGTATAAAAAGCATAGTAAAGTTTTAGGAACATAATGATATTACTGTAGTATTTTCTAAGACTAGGTAAATGTCATATTAATCTGTTCTTTCTTGTCTCCTAATATAGAAGTTATATGAGCATTTCTTCTGAAGAACCAAAGCAGAACTTTAAAAAGAATTTCTACAGTTAATGGAATTCCTTCCATGCTGCAAAGGAGCATCTTCCCTTCCTCCAGTTTTCTAAAGATTTCTTGACCATCATTTTGAAAAGATTTTATTAAAACTAGCTAAAGACAACAGACTGGAAAGCTTTTCTAATAATTTTCGCCAGTAGAGAAAAAAAAATGCTCCTTGTTCTTCAGTACTTTAAAATGGTTTTTTCCAGTGTGCTCCTTCTTAGGAAATCAATATTTTTCTGCATTCTTTAAAAGATGAGACCATTTGGCTATCAAAAATAGGCTGAGTAGGCATGATTTTTCACATAGATATTTTGGTCTTTAAATGCTAACATGTAAAATTGACACAGAAATTTTTACCTTTTACAATATAATACTTGAAAATATAAGTACCTCTGGTTCCGCAGGTAGAGTCAATAGGAGAGGTGTTTAAATTAAGCCTGTTTGTTAAAATATTATTGCAAAGAGCTCTATTTGTAGAGGCAGATTACCAGGTTCCTGTAAATGCAACTTGTACATGGACATTGTGCAAACCCTGCTGTCCCATTCTTCTTGCATCTTTTTGCTAAAGCGTACTCAAGTTTTAAAATGTGAAAAAATTATTTTTTCTAGAGCAAGAAAATAATTTACTGTCCTCTTAAATAATGTATTTATAAAGTTTTTCAGAAAAACTAATCAAATAAATTAGAACAATGTGATAACATTGCAGATTTGATTTATGAGATGCATTCCTTATATTACCGTGAGAGAATGTTGCTGATAATTCAGGGCTATTTCTGAAGTCTGTTTATTGCTGCTGTCCCCAGTGATGGTGGGACTTATCTTTGCCTTACCAGATCTCAAATTATGTGCGAGGGAATAAAGATTTACTATTTCTTTAAATTAAAAAAAAAAAAGAATTTGGTTTTGCTCGTTTAAGAGCAATGAAAAAAATGATGGAATGTTGACTGTGTTTGGCACCCAGGACACTGCAGGACACCTTCATGAAGGTCCTTGTTCTGTGTGACATCCGTCAGCTTTCACCCTTCACTTCCGCTGCTGAGCTTGGCTGTACAAACTTGCACTTTGATTTGATGATATAAATTCAACTTTATTTTACCATTTGAGAAACTGTTAGTAACTAAATACTGGAGAGAGAACATTGAGGAAACACGTTTTATTATGGAGTATTTTTTAAAGATGATAAACTTCTGCCACTAGAGTGTTTTTTTAATTAAAAGAGGGGTTGGTTAATTAGGTTGAATGAGGGGCTGTTCATTTATTGGACTGTTTCCTTAAAATCCCAGCATACCATCTTTAGTAACAGCTGTAATTTGTTAAAACATTAATTTGGGGGTTTTCCCTGTTCTCAGTTGTCCATGTACACCTAGTCATATTAAAAGAAAATCTGTTCAAATTGGGTCTTTGTTGTTGTTGTTTGATTGACCTAGCATGAAAACACCAAATGTGTTTGACATAGTTTTACTTTTAGGTTTTTCATATGTTATAACTGCACTTAGGTTGATTCTTGAATTTTCCAGTTATTCTTCACTTAACCTCAACCATCTTCATCTGAACAGGCATACAGAATAGTTTACTTTAAAATTTAGAGCAGGAATTCAGTTTTTGCTAGGTTTTCCTTTTTATATTTAACTTGAGCAAAATCATTAGCAAACTGAAAGCTTCTAAGTAATCAAATTTTAATTAGAAGTGACAGAAAATTGTTAACTCTTATTTTGTTAGCTACATTGCCAGAGGATGATGACCTTTACAACAACTGGATTGCTTTCTCTCCAGCCCCTTTAGATCAGTACATATCTACCTACTGATCTTAAAGAGGTGTTCAGAAATGGCAACCCACTCCAGTGTTCTTGCCTGGAGAATCCCAGGGACGAGAGAGCCTGGTGGGCTGCCATCTCCGGGGTTGCACAGAGTCGGACACAACTGAAGAAACACAGCAGCAAGTAGGGACTACATTAAGGGAAGGTCTCAGTGATCAAATATGACCCTGTCCATGGCATGAAGGTGCATGGGCCTTTTGTTTCCTTTTCCACACCATTGTGGTCTGTTTTAGGCCAGTTTAGTCACCAGTCACATGTTCATTTGGTAGATAGCCACAAACCTTTACTGGAAGGTAAGGCTATATGTTTCCTCTTGCATAATTTCACTACCTGGTGGTATGTTATAATAAAAACAAATCTAAAACAGTTCTTTCACGTGAATAAACATTAATTCACATGAATGGTCTTTGGAAAGCTTGAGAAAGTTCCTTCTCAAAACCATCAAGGTGTCAGTGGGATTATGATTTGCCTCACAGCAGGTAGGACACCACGGTGATATTCTAAAGGCAGGATTAGGTAAGGTGATTGGATCAGGAAGCGCAGTCCTAAACGGGTGGTTTGGGGGAAGGCAAACCCCCAGAAGTCTATACCTACAGTACTGATTAAAAGTCCTGAGCTTGCGGATCTGCCACATTCTTTTACCTCACGCATATTCCCTCTCAGCCTTTTTAGACAACCACTGATCTTTCAAGCTCCATTCACTAGTGAAAAGTTACTAACATCCTTTCTGCTGATTAACAGTGATACAGATTTAGATAGCAATGTTTAAAGCCACCAGACTGGGGTCCTTCAAATCCTATCTGTCCTACCCCCACAGTAAGATTAAACAGGTATAGTTTATATATACATGTATATGTACTCTCTTGAGAGTCCCTTGGACAGCAAGAAGATCAAGCCAGTCAATCTTAAAGGAAATCAATCCTGAATAGTCATTGGAGGGACTGGTGCTGAAGCTCCAATACTCTGGCCACCTAATATGAAGAGTTGACTCACTGGAAAAGCCTGATGCTGGGAAAGATTGAAAGCAAAAGAAGAGGACAGCAGAAGAGATGGTTGGATAGCATCACTGATTCAGTGAACATGAACTTGAGCAAACTCCAGGAGATAATGAGGGATAGGGAGGCCTGAGATGCTACGTACCGTCATGGAGTCACAAAGATTTGGACATGACGTAACAACTGAACAACAACATACATATACACGTACATCACAAAGTATACATTAAAGTGTTTTGAAGTAAATTACTGCATATTAACTGGAGGAGAAAACGGCAACCCACTCCAGTATTCTTGCCTAGAGAAGTCCATCTACAGCGGAGCCTGGCAAGCTACAATCCACAGGGTCACAAAGAGTAACAGGCATCAATAAATACAACCATCTTTTGCATTCCTTTTAACTAATGGAAATTATTCACCTATTGGTCTATATATGTCTTGTGCATAGAACATTAAAAGTCATGATGAAACGGCTATTGGATCAGGTTAGAAAAGCAATTTTAGATGACCTTCTGAGAAACATAATCACTTCAATCTTCCCACCGTATTTAACACTTGAATACCTAAACCTGCTCAAAAATACTCTTGTCATTTTTTCACATCTTTTGGCTTTCCACTGGTTTGGAGCAGGAGCTGTAAAGCCAAGAATGGAAGAGAAAAGCACCATCATGTGAACAGAGACAATTTTAAATTTGTTACAAGTATTTTGCTAATAACTGTTTCCCTGGTGACTACTAACTTGAGGTTTATGTTGATAGTTTTGATTACAATTTTAGAGACTAAAAAAATTTTAGGAAATGACAAAAATTAAAAACAATATTAACAGCAGCAGGGGGAGAGCAAAAATAACATACAAGGGAACTCCCATAAAGCTATCAGTTGATATTTCAATAGAAGAAACTGCAGGCCAGAAGGGAGTTCAGTTCAGTTGCTCAGTCATGTCCAACTCTTTGCGACCCATGAATAGCAGCACGCCAGGCCTCCCTGTCCATCACCAACTCTCTGGAGTTCACCCAGACCCACGCCCATGGAGTCAGTGACAACATCCAACCATCTCATCCTCAGTCGTCCCCTACTCCTCCTGCTCCCAATCCCTCCCAGCATCAGAGTCTTTCCCAATGACTCAACTCTTCGCATGAGGTGGCCAAAGTACTGGAGCTTCAGCTTCAGCATCATTCCTTCCAAAGAAATCCCAGGGCCGATCTCCTTCAGAATGGACTGGTTAGATCTCCTTGCAGTCCAAGGGACTCTCAAGAGTCTTCTCCAACACCACAGTTCAAAAGCATTAATTCTTCAGTGCTCAGCCTTCTTTACAGTCCAACTCTCACATCCATACATGACCACTGGAAAAACCATAGCCTTGACTAGACGGACCTTAGTTGGCAGAGTAATGTCTCTGCTTTTGAATATGCTGTCTAGGTTGGTCATAACTTCTCTTCCAAGGAGTAAGCGTCTTTTAATTTCATGGCTGCAGTCACCATCTGCAGTGATTTTGGAGCCCCAAAAAATAAAGTCTGACCCTGTTTCCCCTGCTTCCCCATCTATTTCCCATGAAGTGATGGGACCAGATGCCATGATCTTCGTTTTCTGAATGTTGAGCTTTAAGCCAACTTTTTCACTCTCCTCTTTCATTTTCATCAAGAGGCTTTTTAGCTCCTCCTCACTTTCTGCATAAGGGTGGTGTCATCTGCATATCTGAGGTTATTGATATTTCTCCCAGCAATCTTGATTCCAGCTTGTGTTTCTTCCAGCCCAGCGTTTCTCATGATGTATTCTGCATAGAAGTTAAATAAGCAGGGTGATAATATACAGCCTTGACATACTCCTTTTCCTATTTGGAACCAGTCTGAAGGGAGTGGCATGACATATTTAAAGTGGTCAAAGGGGGAAACCTACAACCTCTACCAAGAAAGCCTCTCGTTCAGATTTGGAGAGATCAGAAACTACAGACAAGCAAAAGCTAAAATTTCAGCATCAACCAACCAGTTTTACAACAAATGTTAAAGAATTAGAAACAAGAAAGTTATGAAATGAAAAGCTCTTCATTAAAAGCAAATATACAGTAAAGGTATGAAATCACGCACAAACCAAACTACTAAGGGAAGTTAAAAGACCAAAGTAGCAAAATCATCAAGATCCACAGCAAGCAGTTAAGGGGTATATAAAACAATTAGATGATACACAAAACAAAATGATTACTGTTTTCACTATCATATTTTACATCTAATTGTTTTATATATCCTTTAACTGCTTATATAGATAGATTGATCCAGATGGCACTAGTGGTAAAGAATCCTGCCAATGCAGGAGAAATAAGAGACAATTTCAGTCCCTGCGTCAGGAAGATCCCCTATAGGAGGAAATGGCAACTCACTCCAGTATTCTTGCCAGGAGAAGCCCATGGACAGAGGAGCCTGGCAGGCTACAGCCCATGGGGTCACAAAGAGTTGGACATGACTAAGCATCTGAGCATATAAAGATAGATATATAGTCTATATACACACATACATTTAGAATGCTATATCAAAACCTCACGGTAACCACAAACCAAAAATCTACAGTAGATATATACACACAAAAGAAACAGCAATTCAAACAACACTAAAGATAATCATCAAATCACACAAGAGTAAAGAACAAAAAAAGAAAGGAGGAGGGGAAGACCTATAAAAACAAGCCCCAAACAATTAACAAATGGTAATATGAACATACTTGTCAGTAATTAAATGTAAATGAACTACATGTTCCAATCAAAAGAGTGAGTGGATAAAAAGACCCATATATATATTTATTTATTTATATATATATATATATATATATATATATGTACTTTCTACAAGAGATCCACCTCAGATCTAGAGACATACTAACTGAAAGTGAAGGAATGTGAAGGGTATTCCATGCAAATGGAAACCAAAAAGAAAGCTGGAGTGGCAATACTCATTATCAGGCACAATAGACTTCAAAATTAAGAAACTGTTAGAGAAAGAACACTATACATAGTGATCAAGGGATAAATCCAGGAAGAAGATATAATAATTGTAAATGTATATTCACCCAACATAGGAGCATCTCAATACATACGGCAAATACTAACAGCCTGCTACGAGCGAAATGACATAGAGACAGACAGACAAACAGGACAGACACGTACACACAACTCCGGCTGGAGGAAAAAAGGGACCACAACGTGGTCCGTGGTTTATTTATATAGCTCTCCGATTCCGCATTCCAATCTACATGACTAAGCCCTTTTATTACAGCGCATGTGCAGAGATGTGATCCAATAGCAGAGCAGAAGGGAGTGAAGCTTTTGTTTATTCTTAGAGTCTGTTCAGGGCCTCCTTTCCTCCAGATCAGGAGGGAGGTTCCCTCGCTCTGAGGCAAGGGACCATTAATCTCAAGGCTGTGTCCAGACTCCGTAGCAGAAGAAGCCCCGCATGCAGGAATCTTCCCTGTCCGAGTGGAGAGTTGCTCACATGGGAACGTCTCCACTTCCCTATCCTGGTTACATTAGCTTCCCTCACAGCCATAAGGAAAATCGACACTAACACAATAGTAGTGGAGGACTTCAACACCACAGTTAACATCAATGGACAGATCGTTCAGACAGAAAAATCAAGGTGACACAGACCTTAAAGGAAACATTAGACCAGATTAACTTAACTGATATTTATAGAGCATTCCATCTAAAAGCAGGAGAATACACATTCAGTGCATATGGAGCATTCTTTAGGATAGATCACATGCTAGACCACAAATCAGGTCCCAGTATATTTAAAAAAAACTAAAATCACATCAAACTTCTTTTCTGACTACAACATTGTAAGACTGGAAAACGACTATAAGAAAAAAACTACAAAATACACAAACAAATGAAGGGTAAACAATATGCTTTCCCATTCTGTTGTTCTCCTCTATTTCTTTGCACTGATTCCTGAAGAAGGCTTTCTTATCTCTCCTTTCTATTCTTTGGAACTCTGCATTCAGATGCTTGTATCTTTCCTTTTCTCCTTTGCTTTTCACCTCTCTTCTTTTCACAGCTATTTGTAAGGCCTCCCCAGACAGCCATTTTGCTCTTTTGCATTTCTTTGCCATGGGGATGGTCTTGATCCCTGTCTCCTGTACAATGTCACGAACCTCATTCCATAGTTCATCAGGCACTCTATCTATCAGATCTAGACCCTTAAATCTAATTCTCACTTCCACTGTATAACGCTAAGGGATTTGATCTAGGTCATACCTGAATGGTCTAGCGGTTTTCCCTACTTTCTTCAATTTAAGTCTGAATTTGGCAATAAGGAGTTCATGATCTGAGCCATAGTCAGCTCCCAGTCTTGTTTTCGTTGACTGTATAGAGCTTCTCCATCTTTGGCTGCAAAGAATATAATCAATCTGATTTCGGTGTTGAGCATCTGGTGATGTCCATGTGTAGAGTCTTCTCTTGTGTTGTTGGAAGAAGGTGTTTGCTATGACCAGTGCATTTTCTTGGCAAAACTCTATTAGTCTCTGCTCTGCTTCATTCTGCATTCTAAGGCCAAATTTGCCTGTTACTCCAGGTGTTTCTTGACTTCCTACTTTTGCATTCCAGGTCCCTATAATGAAAAGGACATCTCTTTTGGGTGTTAGTTCTAAAACATCTTGTAGGTCTTCATAGAACCGTTCAATTTCAGTTTCTTCAGCATTACTGGTTGGGGCATAGACTTGGATAACTGTGATATTGAATGGTTTGCCTTGGAGATGAACAGAGATCATTCTGTCGTTTTTGAGATTGCATCCAAGTACTGCATTTCGGACTCTTTTGTTGACCATGATGGCTACTCCATTTCTTCTGAGGGATTCCTGCCTGCAGTAGTAGATATAATGGTCATCTGAGTTAAATTCACTTATTCCAGTCCATTTCAGTTCGCTGATTCCCAGAATGTCAATGTTCACCCTTGCCATCTCTTGTTTGACCACTTCCAATTTGCCTTGATTCATGGACCTGACATTCCAGGTTCCTATGCAATA